>JACXSL010000855.1:0-30849 GCA_019514585.1 Dendrobium officinale
TCCATATTGATTTTAAAGGAAACAAAACCCTTGGATGAATGAGAATTACTGAATTTATGTATTATCTCTTGAGCTACCAGTACATGGTCTGATAAGGATCTTCCTTTCACAAAAGCAGCTTGATCTTCCGATATAAGTTTAGAAATAATAGGAGGCATCCTATTCATTAGAATCTTTTTTGTCAATTTATAAATCGAGTTGCATTAGCTAATCAGTACAAAATTAGACGGAGTCAAAGGGTTGCTTATTTTTGAAATAAGCACTATAATTGTTTCCTTCCATTTTGAATCCATAACAGCCATTTGAAAGAAAAAATTGATAGCATTCCATAAGTCATATTTAATTATCTCCCAATATGCTTTAAATAAGGAAAATGTAATGCCATCATTACCTGGGGAGATGCTGTTTCCACTAAGCTTGATCACTGCTTCCATTTCTTCAATTGTGAAAGCCTTGTTTAACATATCTCTGTCTCCATCATCCAGCATTCTCCATGGGTATGGCCAATCCTCTAGCTTGCAAACTCTATTCTTCCATTTGTTTTTTGAAAAATTGAACCCTCACTTTCTCTATATGTTGTTGCTCCTCCATAATTTCTCCATTTTCATTTTTAATCTTAGCATAGCAATAAAATTGGATTTTCTTCTAGCTGAAGCAAAGGTTTGATTAGAATTTCTATCTCCCTCCACCATCCACTTCACCTTAGCTCTTTTTCCTCGACCAAGTGTCCAGTCGAGCATGTGTTGAATTAAGCTCACACACTTTTACTTTTATTGACTAACTATCATCTTCTAAAAGACCACCTTCATTTTCTTCTTTTGTCTGTAGATCTTCAATTTTCTTCAATAGTTCTTCCTTTTGTAAAATGAGACTTTTGTGTTTAGCCTTGCTCCAATAAGAAAGAGCCTTTAGAGCTTTCTGCATTTTAAAGTTCAAGATTTGAGAGAAGCTGCCAACAAATTTCTTCTTCCATATCCCTCTTGCTACAAAAATTGATGCCTTATTGGAAGCCCAAACCTCTTCAAACCTGATCACATTCCTTGATGACTGTTGAACCAAGAGATTTAATATAATTGAGCAGTGATCTGAATCTACCCGAGCCAAATGCCTCACCACCAACCTATGAGCTAAATTCAATACATCAAAGTTTAAGAAGCATCTATCTAGTCTTTCAAGTATCCGTTCCAAACCTGTTTTATTGTTACACCATGTAAACATTGGACCCACATATCCAACTTCTTGGAAGTCATTATAAGCTAGAGAAGATTTCATCTCGTTTGGTCCAAGGGAAAACAAGAATCTTTTCCCTCCCCTCTTGTATTCTTTAGAAAGAATACAATAAAAGTCACCTCCCAAAACCATAGGTAACTCCTTTGAGGATTAGAGTTCCAACCTCTCCCAAACCCTTCTTCTTTTGTAAACATCCTTATTACCATATATTGAAGCAATCCTCCATTTGCCTCTACTAGGAACTTCCAAATCAGCAATAATAAATTGGGAAGAAAATTCCAAAATCTAAAATTTTGCAAAGCTAGCCTTCCATAACAAAAGAATACCACAAGAAAATCCTTCTGAAGAAACATGAAATAATTCCCACTCTGTACCAATCAGTTGATCTACATCCCTTCTACAAAAGTAAGAAATTTTGTTTCAAGTAAAGCAATAAAAAAAAACCCATTCTCTTTCACAACCTCCTTCAAGTATAGAGAAGCCTTTTTCTTCCTAGCTCTTCTAAAATTCCAAAAAGCAATGGAAGATGTCATTGAATAAGAGGGGATAAAGTACCCAACTTATCTTTATCATCCCCTTCATTTCTCCTACATCTACGGGCCAAATTAATTGGTCCTAGTCCTTTTAGCTGTTTGGAACCTTTCGTCTTAAGATTAGAGGAATCACCTTCCTTCATCTCAACCACCTTTCTTTCTTCCATATTAACTTTAGGGTTGATATATGCTACATTGTTGACTTCACACAAATCTTCCAGTTTACCAGTCACAACATTATCCTTAGTACTTACTATCTCTCCTTGCTCCACCAAACCGTCTAGAATATTGAATTTATTCTTAAATGCAATAGAAGACATATTGGAAGACATACTAATAGTTTTAGTAACTTCTGAAGCTACGACATCCACTGTTTCCTGCATTGCATCCGTCTCAGAGCTTTTAGGTTGACTTGATTTCCCTGTATGAACCGAGACAGCCTCTTTCCATATGTACTTATCAGCATCAACCAGGCTTTGCTTCAACTTTTCTGAGACTAAATCAGCATTTTTACACATATGTTCATCCTTGCTCTATGGGTTATTTTTTTCTAAAACCAAAGTTTTTATTTCTTCTTCTTCCATAGTTCACTAGCAACCATGGGCCATAACCTTCATTAGTAACATTTGTAGTCTCAGCTTGCCTGAGATTTTTTTCTATTTGAATGGCTTCCTCCCCTAGCTTAAGTGTATTGTCAGCTTCTTTTTGAAACAGTGTCTCCTCCCACTTTATTTTCCAAGTAGTCTTTCTTCATGTGCCCTATTTTACCACAACCAAATCAAAAGTTTTGTCCCTTTCATATTCTAATTTTTGGAAGATTTTTCTAGTGAAACATGTTCCCATCAATCATGTAAGGATTCCCAATCATCGAAGAAATTCTATAAATGTTGATTTTGTTGGGTCTAGTAATTAGGATGTTAAGCCTAAGTGAGTGTCCCAAGGCTACCAAGAGGGGGGGTGAATTGACAATTTAAAAAATGTAACTTCAACTCTTGGAATTTTAGAAAACCTTTTGAATTATTGATGCAAGTTAAAATTAAAGTTTAAAATAAACTTTTCAACCAGAGTAAACAACTTGCAATGAAATTAAATGCGGAATAAAAAATAAGAAAGAACACACCAGATTTATAGTGGTTCGGTCAAACCTTGACCTACATCCACTCCTCAGAGGCACCCTCTGAGTATTGCACTAATACCACAAAGTGACTCTCCTTTTGCTCCCACAGCAAGGCGGAGAAGCCCCTGTACAAAATCACTTTCACCTTCCCTGGTGCGGCGGAGTAGCCGGGTTCTTTAACACCAAAGAGATCTTCTTCTTGCCAAAACTTCCCTCAAGACGACCCTTGAATCCGATGGTAATGAGGTGCAAGTTCGCCGGAGCAACTGTGTGAATATCCCCTTCACACTCCCTTGAAATCCCCTTCAAGGATCTTCTCCCTCTCAAACTCCACCCTTTCCTCTCTCCCTATCAAGTTCTCTCTTCAAGTTTTCTCCACAAGAACGAAGACACAATGACTGTCAAAGATACACTTTGTCGTCCTTTTACACTTCTCCAAGTGTCGGCAGAGAACCGGACCGATGTTGTTGAACTTCACTTGAGAGCCTTCGCCGGAGCAACCGTGTGAATATCCCCTCCACACTCCCTTGAAATCCCCTCCAAGGATCTTCTCCCTCTCAATGATCCCTCTCAAGAGAAAACAACTCCAAAGGCATTTGTAATAGTTTTCTAGGACTCCTTATATTGAAAGGAGAAGAAAAAACCGTCCAAAAAAAACTGCCCAAAAACAAGTTTTTTCTGCGCACTGGATCGTCCCGTATAAAATTTTGTTCATCTGTACGAACCAATTTCGTCCTGGATGAAATTGGTTCGTCCCGGGATGAAAATATTTCGTCTGAACGAACAGTTATATCAAAAGTCGGTTCCGAAAATTGCCAGAAACTGCCATAGTCGGTTCCCATCGTCCTGGACGAACTGTACTTCGTCTGGACAAAATTTTTGCAGAAAGAAACTCGTCTTGGGACGAAAATGATTTCGTCTGGACGATTAGGACTTAGAAAATATTTCCAGTTCAGTTGTTGTCCTTTCCATTTCTCTTACAAGGAGATAACTGATCTGATCGTCCCGTACGAACAATGTTCGTCCCGTACGATCAGTATAAAAACTTTTTCAAGATCTCCTTTAAGTTTGTGTAAATTTATTCACTCAATTACAATCACTCCATCTCAAATTTAATTCAAATAAAAAGTACAAGCTTCAATTTCACAAAGTATCTCATGCTGAATTTGATTTGAAGTCTTCGTAGTCTGGAGTTTGATTTTCCTGAAATATTAGTACACACAAGAGCAAAAACAAATCTTCCAAAAAGTGTTAGGAGATAACTACACATAAAACAATAATATTTGGAATCATCAAAATAATACAAGTTGCAAGAATGTAAAACATGCAAATAGCAACTTTCCTAACAATTAAATGCGGAATAAAAAATAAGAAAGAACACACCAGATTTATAGTGGTTCGGTCAAACCTTGACCTACTTCCACTCCCCAGAGGCACCCTCTGAGTATTGCACTAATACCACAAAGTGACTCTCCTTTTGCTCCCACAGCAAGGCGGAGAAGCCTGTACAAAATCACTTTCACCTTCCCTGGTGCGGCGGAGTAGCCGGGTTCTTTAACACCAAAGAGATCTTCTTCTTGCCAAAACTTCCCTCAAGACGACCCTTGAATCCGATGGTAATGAGGTGCAAGTTCGCCGGAGCAACTGTGTGAATATCCCCTTCACACTCCCTTGAAATCCCCTTCAAGGATCTTCTCCCCCTCTCAAACTCCACCCTTTCCTCTCTCCCTTTCAAGTTCTCTCTCTTCAAGTTTTCTCCACAAGAATGAAGACACAATGAATGTTAAAGATACACTTTGTCGTCCTTTTACACTTCTCCAAGTGTCGGCAGAGAACCGGACCGATGTTGTTGAACTTCACTTGAGAGCCTTCGCCGGAGCAACCGTGTGAATATCCCCCCTCCACACTCCCTTGAAATCCCCTCCAAGGATCTTCTCCCTCTCAATGATCCCTCTCAAGAGAGAAAACAACTCCAAAGGCATTTGTAATAGTTTCTAGGACTCCTTATATTGAAAGGAGAAAAGAAAAAAAACCGTCCAAAAAACTGCCCAAAACAAGTTTTTTCTGCGCACTGGATCGTCCCGTACGAAACGAAATTTTGTTCATCTGTACGAACCAATTTCGTCCTGGACGAATTTGGTTCGTCCCGGGATGAAAAAATATTTCGTCTGGACGAACAGTTATATCAAAAGTCGGTTCCGAAAACTGCCAGAAACTGCCATAGTCGGTTCCCATCGTCCTGGACGAACTGTACTTCGTCTGGACGAAATTTTTTTTTTGTAGAAAGAAACTCGTCTTGGGACGAAAATGATTTCGTCTGGACGATTAGGACTTAGAAAAAATATTTCCAGTTCAGTTCTTCTTGTCCGTTCCATTGCTCTTACAAGGAGATAACTGATCTGATCGTCCCGTACGAACAATTCGTCGTCCGTCCCGTACGATCAGTATAAAAACTTTTTCAAGATCTCCTTTAAGTTTGTGTAAATTTATTCACTCAATTACAATTACAATCACTCCATCTCAAATTTAATTCAAATAAAAAGTACAAGCTTCAATTTCACAAAGTATCTCATGCTGAATTTGATTTGAAGTCTTCGTAGTCTGGAGTTTGATTTTCCTGAAATATTAGTACACACAAGAGCAAAAACAAATCTTCCAAAAAGTGTTAGGAGATAACTACACATAAAACAATAATATTTGGAATCATCAAAATAATACAAGTTGCAAGAATGTAAAACATGCAAATAGCAACTTTCCTAACAATCTCCCCCTACAAGCTTCAATTTCATAAAGTATGTCATGCTGAATTTGATTTGAAGTCTTCGTAGTCTGGAGTTTGATTTTCTTGAAATATTAGTACAGACAAGAGCAAAAACAAATCTTCCAAAAAGTGTTAGGAGATAACTACACATAAAACAATAATATTTGGAATCATCAAAATAATACAAGTTGCAAGAATGTAAAACATGCAAATAGCAACTTTCCTAACAATCTCCCCCTTTTTGATGATGGCAAAACAATTATTGTTAGTAAAATTTCAAAACCATTTTAAAATCTCCTAAACTCCCCCCTGAATTGATGAATACATTAAAATAAGGAGGCATTTAAAAAAAAATTTTGTTTTTAAAATTTTACATACACATATACACAAAAACAATACACAAAAAACATTACAAACACACACACAAATTTTAAAAAAAAAAAAAAAAATTCTCCCCCTAAAAACAATACAAACAATAATCTCTCCCCCCTTTTTGACAACAACAAAAAGTGAAGAAAAAATAGACTAGTATTGTAGAAAATCTTATGAAAAATTCATATGTAAATTTAATCTAAAAAAGTGATTGACATAAGAATGCAACTAAGAATTAAGAACATTAGTCAAATCTTAGAATTTTCATAGAATTTAAAAAAAAAATTGATATAACATTGTAATAAGTAAGAATTTATGAAAAACATGATTCAATTTAGACATTTATGATATGAAAAAAATCATTGTAATAAAGATGAGTAAAAAATTGCATATTCCAAAAATCAATTGAAATATAAATGAACATTAGATCTACTTGAATTAATAGACTAAAAAGAATCTGGAAGAAAAAAAAAATCACCACAAGTGGCGCTTTGCGCATCTTTTTTCATATAAGTGGCATATTTTTTTTGTGCATCTTTTTCATATAGGTAGCACATTTTTATGCATCTTTCTTTATTGGGCTTATTTTGTGCCTCTTTTTTTTCACATTTGCAACTTTGTTGCACATTCCTTTTGATTTTGTACATTTGCACAATTTTCAAGAGTAATTGAATTCTTTCCAAAGACAATAATCTAGAATCTCAAATTTTTCTAAGTGCATAAATATTAATTGAAAATTGAAATACAAAATAAGATAGACATCTAAGATACAATAATAATTAAGATTTTGTAGTCTAAAATGAAAGACATGAAATTAAAAAAAATTCTAACTAAAACAAGTTATAGGCAAAAAATTAAATTTAGATAAACTAGATTTTCTAATGAAATTAATTTCTAATTACAATTTTAGTTTAGGCACAATAGAGATTAAAAGTACTAAATGAATTTCATAAAGATTAAGAACATTAACATCGATCTAAAATATGAAATCAAATGAGAAAACACATTTCAAAATCATTCAAAACACTAAAAATAAAAAACACAAAAACACACAAAACAAACAAAAATAAAAATACAACAAAAACAAATAAACAAAGGGTTTTAAAAACATCATTTTTCTCCTGGTCTGATGATTCAGAAGCTAGATCCGCCCAGGAGATTTTTTTGCTTTTCATTATTTTCCCATTTTATAATTTGCTTAGCTTTGCCCTTTTCTTTAGCAGGAAGAGTTCTCAAATTAGGGCACTGACTTTTCAGATGTCCAGATTTCCTACATCCAAAGCAAATAATATTTGAAGAAATCAGAACATTCTTACCATTTTTACCTTTATTCCACTTTTGTTGATGCTTATTATTGTGCTTTAGTGGACTTTTCAATTTGCTTGTTAAGTCATCGCTTTTCTCACCAACTAAGCCACTTTTCTCCAAGTCTTTCGCTTTTAGCATTATTGTTTCACCTGCATCCAAAAGTCTTTGACCCAAACATTCCTCGTAGGCAATGAGTGAGCCAATCAAATTATCAATAGAATATTCATTCAAATTTTTCGATTCACAAATAGCAACAACTTTGGCATCAAACTTGTCAAGTAAACAACGTAGAATTTTATTGACTATTTCAAAGTTTGAAAACTCTTTACCTAAAGCATGTAATGATGTTATAATTTGAATAAACCTAGTATACATGTCTAAGATCGACTCATAAGGTTTCATGCTAAAGAGTTCATAGTCATTCATCAAAAAATTCAACTTAGATTGCTTGACTTCACTAGTACTTCATATGTAATGCATAAACTGTCCCAAATTTCCTTACCTGTAGTACATGTAGAGACTCTCATATAATCTTCAGAATTTAAAGCACAGAACAAACAATTCAAACATTTAGCATTTAATTGTGCATAAATTTGTTCTACTCTACTCCATTCAGAAAAAGGGATATCAGTTTTGATTCCATCTATAATACGTGACGGTACAGAATAACCACTTTGAATCATATGCCACATGAGATAATCTATTGATTGCAAGAAAGTAGACATTCGAATTTTCCAAAAATCAAAAGAAATACTTTCAAATAAAGGTGGTCTAACAATCGAACATCCATCTAACAATTTATGGTTTCTAAAATCAGCCATATTCGTTTTTCAAAAAGTAGTCTAAACTTATGATTTTGAAACAAAGCTCTGATACCACTTGTTGGGTCTAGTAATTAGGATGTTAAGCCTAAGTGAGTGTCCCAAGGCTAACCAAGAGGGGGGGTGAATTGGCAATTTAAAAAATGTAACTTCAACTCTTGGAATTTTAGAAAACCTTTTGAATTATTGATGCAAGTTAAAATTAAAGTTTAAAATAAACTTTTCAACCAGAGTAAACAACTTGCAATGAACTTAAATGCGGAATAAAAAATAAGAAAGAACACACCAAATTTATAGTGGTTCGGTCAAACCTTGACCTACATCCACTCCCCAGAGGCACCCTCTGAGTATTGCACTAATACCACAAAGTGACTCTCCTTTTGCTCCCACAGCAAGGCGGAGAAGCCTGTACAAAATCACTTTCACCTTCCCCGGTGCGGCGGAGTAGCCGGGTTCTTTAACACCAAAGAGATCTTCTCTCTGCCAAAACTTCCCTCAAGACGACCCTTGAATCCGATGGTAATGAGGTGCAAGTTCGCCGGAGCAACTGTGTGAATATCCCCTTCACACTCCCTTGAAATCCCCTTCAAGGATCTTCTCCCTCTCAAACTCCACCCTTTCCTCTCTCCCTTTCAAGTTCTCTCTTCAAGTTTTCTCCACAAGAACGAAGACACAATGACTGTCAAAGATACACTTTGTTGTCCTTTTACACTTCTCCAAGTGTCGGCAGAGAACCGGACCGATGTTGTTGAACTTCACTTGAGAGCCTTCGCCGGAGCAACCGTGTGAATATCCCCTCCACACTCCCTTGAAATCCCCTCCAAGGAAATTCTCCCTCTCAATGATCCCTCTCAAGAGAAAACAACTCCAAAGGCATTTGTAATAGTTTCTAGGACTCCTTATATAGAAAGGAGAAGAAAAACCGTCCCAAAAACTGCCCAAAACAAGTTTTTCTGCGCACTGGATCATCCCGTACGAAATTTTGTTCATCTGTACGAACCAATTTCAACCTGGACGAAATTGGTTCGTCCCGGGACGAAAATATTTCGTCTGGACGAACAGTTATATCAAAAGTCAGTTCCGGAAACTGCCAGAAACTGCCATAGTCGGTTCCCATCGTCCTGGACGAACTGGACTTCATCTGGACGAAATTTTTACATAAAGAAACTTGTCCTGGGACGAAAATGATTTCGTCTGGACGATTAGGACTTAGAAAATATTTCCAGTTCAGTTCTTGTCCGTTCCATTGCTCTTACAAGGAGATAACTGATCTGATCGTCCCGTACGAACAATATTCGTCCCGTACGATCAATACAAAAACTTTTTCAAGATCTCCTTTAAGTTTGTGTAAATTTATTCACTCAATTACAATCACTCCCTCTCAAATTTAATTCAAATAAAAAGTACAAGCTTCAATTTCATAAAGTATGTCATGCTGAATTTGATTTGAAGTCTTCGTAGTCTGGAGTTTGATTTTCCTGAAATATTAGTACAGACAAGAGCAAAAACAAATCTTCCAAAAAGTGTTAGGAGATAACTACACATAAAACAATAATATTTGGAATCATCAAAATAATACAAGTTGCAAGAATGTAAAACATGCAAATAGCAACTTTCCTAACAAGCCTAGTAGTTGGTTTTACCTTACTATTGAGTGAGCCCGACAGAGTCCCTGGGAGGCGCAACTCCTCAACACCTTTTTACTCCAGATGTCCTGTAAAAGACTACGCAGGATTCCACTTCGTGTCTTATTTACTTTTGCTGAGGTCAGGTAGAGGTATCGAGTCACTCAATCCACTGTTCTGAAAGAATAAGGAGGGGCGGGATCCTTTTCACCTCCTACACTACTGTCCAGATACGGTCGGGCAGGTAGTTGGTCTTACTTGGTAGAGAGGGCCTGACAGAGCACCTGGCAGGAACTCCTTGCCTTTTTCTCTGAGTGTCCTGTTCTAATCAAATAGGCACCAGACTTCGTGGCTCCCTTTATTTGCTGCCTTAAGTTTGTCAGGCAAATACTGAGTCACCCCAATCCACTGTTCTGAGATGAACATGAGGGGCGGGATCTTTTTCACCTTCTATCCTGCTGTTTGAAATGAATAGACAGGAAGCTGGTTTAACTTACTTGGTAGAGAGGGTCTGACATAGCACCTGGCAGGAACTCCTCGCCACTCTTTTCCCTGAGTGTTGTTCCGATTAGGCGGACACCAGGTCTTGTGATTCCTTTGTTTGCTGACACGACTTGGTCCGAAAGATATTGAGTCACCCTAATCCACTTCTATGAGATGGGAAGGAGGATATGGGACCCTTTCACCTTCTATTCTACTGATTCGATATAGACAGATAGATAGCGGTATACTCTTACTACCTTACTTTTAGTTCTTCTCTTCGTTGTACCCTTGCTACAGGGTAAGGTAATAGGAGAATCTCTTTACCTTTTTCACCCTTGTGGTGATCCTTACTTTTGGTTCTCTCTCTAGCTCTGCCCTCGCCATGGGGCAAGGCAAGGAGAGACCCCCTTAACTTTTTCACCCTCGCCATGGGGCAAGGCAAGGAGAGCCCCCAAACCCTCTGAGATTTCGTGTGAGCACTCTTGGAGAGTTTCCCCATCTTCCTCGACCAGATCCAGGCGTCCTAGGCCCGCCGGCGGCGAGAACTCCGGTGAAACCGAGCCCTACCTCCTTTCCGAGCTGATTTCCGCTCGATCCAAGGAGAACCATGGTTTTATTTCAACTAGAGAAATACTCCTGCTGTTTCAGCGAATCCAACGATCCCAAGAACGCAAAAATCCGACGGTTAGATCTCTTAAAAACCTTTAGAATATGTCACATAGTTTCGAGTTAAATAGCTTTTCAAAAAGCTGATTATTTTCCAAACGGACACTTCCACATAATTTCTGTACATTACTAGAGTCTATGTTTAAAATTTTATCAAATTCCATCTAGTGTTTTGAGGGAACGAAGCGTTTTACTATTTTAGGGTTCGATTCTGCCTTCTGAACTGCATGAAATCTACATGGTGGAATCAAAGAGCCAAAGTTAGATGGCATGAAGAAGGGGATGTTAACTCAAATTTCTTTCACAATTTTGCTTCAGCAAAGAGAAATGGAAATCTAATTAGACAAATCAAAGATAAATCAAGAATGAAGAGAATATCTTGGTAGAAGATATTGAGCAGATTTCAGCTGTTTTTCAGTGATTCTTTGAGAAAAAATGGTATTCAAAAAAATGCAATTTAGATAATTGGCCGCATTTCCCTGAAGATAAAAAGCTCAATGATCTGGACATTAAATTCTTAAGCTCTGATTTCACTGAAGAAGAGCTTAAAACTGCTGTCTTTCAGTAAGGAAGGAAAAAATCTACGGGATTAGATGGTGTTTCGCCTGTCTTTTTTCAAAATTTCTGGAATATTGTAAAAGACTCAACTTGGAGAGCAGTAGACAAATTCTTTAAATCTGGCTACATGATTGATAATTGGAAGGATACTTTAATAGTATTAATCCCCAAAATCAAACATCCAACTGTTCCTTCAAATTTCAGACCAATAAGTTTATGTCAAACCTCCTACAAATTGGTTGCAACCATACTTGTTAATAGAATAAAGCTCTGTATCTCCAAATTAATCTCGGAAGAACAGATTGCTTTCATTCCAGGGAAATCCATTGTCCGATCATTGCTTACTTGCTCAAGAAATCTTCAACAAGTTCAAGACTTCTAAAGACAAGAAAGGTTTAATGGCTATAAAATTAGATATGGAACAAGCTTTTGATAGTATGGAATGGCCTTCATTGCTTCAAGTATTAAAAACTTACAAATTCTCTACATCCATTTGCAAAGTCATCATGGAATGTGTCATGAATGTCAGATTCTCAATCATCTTAAATGGGAAACTGTTCAATTGGATTAAGGCTGGAAGTGGGCTTCGTCAAGGCTGCCCACTATCTCCATATTTGTTCATAATGTGTTTTCAACTTCTTTCTCTTGCTATAAATCAAAGAGGCAATCAATTGGGAGTTTGTTTAACACCCAGAAATCAAAGAATAACACATTTTCTTTTTGTAGACGATGTATTAATATTTTCCAAAGCATCTTCATTAGCAGCTCATGAACAAAAAATCATTATCTCTGATTTCTGCAGTTGGTCAGGACATAATATTAATGCTTCCAAATCCCAGATCCTTTTTGGGAAAATGGTTAAGCTTCATATGAAGAAACATATTAAGAAGGAATTGGGCTTCAAAGAGGTGAAAGAGATGAATTACCTGGGTGTTAAAATGGCTTTGAGAAGGCTCAGATCGTTTGATTTTCAGCAAATGATAGATACAATCCTAGAGAGGTTGAATGCTTGGGGATGCAAACAACTTTCTATGGTGGGTAAAATAACTTTGGTTAAATCTTCTCTTCTAACTTTGCCAAGTTTTCTATCAACTCAATCTTTGATTCCTAAGAAAATTTTGCATCAAATGGATCAATATTGCAAAGATTTCATTTGGCATAAAAGTGGGGGAAAAAAAGGTTTACATTATGTTGCATGGGATGTTTTATGTAAACCAAAATCTGATGGAGGCTTGGGTATTCATTCAGCAATACAACGAATTGGACCTCTTAGATCAAGACTTGCTTGGAGATTTATACAACATCCCAATAATCTTTTACATAGAAATATTATTACTAAGTATGGTGATAATATTTTTGAAGAAAAAAAAACTGGATTTTCAACTTGGAAAATTTTACTTAATGGTGGAAAGTATCTCAAACCCATTGTCAAATGGAATGTTGTAAATGGAAGGAAGCTTAATGTGATGAATGACATTTGGTTATTAAACAAATGCTTAAATTCTTGGCCAACATTTGCTGCTTGTATAGAACTTAATGATGTGAATCTGGATAAGTTTATCATGGAAAATGGAACCTGGAACAAAAATCTGCTGTAGAATTTCTTCAATGAAGACCTTCTTCTTATGATTCTACAAGTCAAAATTGATCATGATGCTGAAGAAGATTATCTGAAAACCATTTTTAATCATAATGGTAAAACGATAACTGCTATGGCTTACAAAGAATCATTAAAATATCAATCCAAGGAACGTGATTGTGATTTTCTGATTGGATTAGAGAAATAAAGCTTAATCCAAGAGTTGAACTTTTTTGGTGGAGATTGAGTAAATTTGCTATTCCAACATTTGAATTTCTCAAATATAGGAATTTAATCCTTAATGACCAATGTCCAAGAGGATGTCTTATGATTGAGAACTATGAGCATATAATAGTTCATTGCAAATTCTTAAAAGAGATTATTTTTAGAATAAGGAAATGGGGATTTTTTATTCCTTTGTTTCAATCTCTTGATAATTTCCTTCAAGAATTAAGAAAGCTCAATTCTCGTTTTCCTAATATGGTGAAGATTTATCTTACAGCAGTTTTTCTATCTTGGAAAAATAGGAATCAATTAGTTCACGGTAATTCAGTTCCTTCTAGCTCTTTTGTAGCGGCAAAATGTACTTGTTTTGGAAAAGCAAAGTTTATTTCCTAATCTAGATAGCTGGGGTGCTAATCTCCTTAGGGAGTTTTCAAATTCTTGGCACCCTCCACCACTAGATTGGATCAAAATAAATATTGATGCTTCCTTTTTGAAAACAAATCAAGCCGGTATTGGTGGTATTTTTAGAGACCACAAAGGAAGACTCTTACTGGCTTTTGGAAAAAAGAAGATTCATTGGGATATTTCAAAACTTGAGCTTGATGCTGTGATAATTCTAAAGGATTTCATTCAACCTTGGATGCTTGAGGCAAAAGGTGTCATCATTAAAGGTGATAACATTAATATCATCAATTTCATTCAAAATTCTTTGAATAAGTTCAAATTCCATCCGAGTACAAGGTATGAGGAAAATCTTACAAAAGATCTTATTTTCCTTAATGATTTTAATAAGGTTTCTTTTAATCATATTCATAGAGATTGTAATAAAGTAGAGGATGGTTGTGCTACTTTAGCTTTAAGCAATGACTTTTACTTTGATAGTTTTTATTTTCACAACATTCCTTCTAAATTATCTAGTTTAATTATGAAGGAATGTGAGGAATCGTACTCTTGTAACTAGTTTCCTTTTCGTTAATCCCAATTGCTATTTGCATTCTTCAAAAAAAAAAAAAAAAGAACTTCATGAAATCGCAGCTGTTGATCTTTAGATCAACTGCTATGATATCGTTGTTCTTTGTTTGAGCCGAACAGTGGATCCCGATCCTTCCCTACGTGGATAAGTGGCAATGATTGCGGGACCAATCCGGTTTCGCCACTTGTCTCGCCGAGGAATTTCTGGGATTATTTATTTGATTTAATCGATTTTCTATTTTAACTTCAAAAATTCATAAAAATTCAATTATTGTCTGTTTTTTCGTGCACAATATATCGAACTGCTAGGTTTTTCATCCTCTTTAGTTTAAAATTATTTTGATTTAAAAATATTGTTTTATTTTTATTATTCTTAAAATAGTAAAAATATGTAATTTTTTATTATTATTATTTAATGTTGGTAGTACTATTTTTAATAAATATTATTTTAAATATTATTATATGCTATTTATAACATTAGTTTACTATTTTAAGTCTTAATTTACCTATTTATCATTATTCAGTATTATTATAATTTTAATTATTTTTATCCTTATTAAAGTTAGTATTATTATGGTTATTTATAAATTAAGGGTATTTTTAGTATTTATTATTGTTATTATTATTTTTTAGTCAAATCACTATTTTAGGGTTATTCTAATTATTCATTTATATTTATTAGTATTATTTTTATTTTTAGTATTAACAATTAATCTTTTTTTTTTCTCTTTCTTTTTGCTATTATTACTTTATTATATTTATCATTATATTATAATTAGTCTTATTTTAATCAAAAATTGTTTGTAATAATTTTATTCCAAATCATTTAGTCATTGTTTTAGTTTTCACTATTATTACTATTATTATTATGACTATTACCATTATTATTTTCGAATTGTTTCAAATTATTTTAAAATTCCCTTATAAAGAGCATTAATCTTCCAAATATAATAACTTTTCTATTTTAAGTCCGTTTTCGACGCATAATATCTTCTTTTGATCGTATTTGAATTATGCATGACTTGGAATCATTCTTGTTTCAAAATATTAGTCATACCTGCAATTATTTTGAAAACAGCAAAAAAGCACTATTTTAAAAATATTCTATTATCATATTTGAACTTAAAAAATGCACAACTTTCTCATTTTAAATCTGTTTTTGATGCACAGCACCTTATTTTGTTCGTATTTGAATTTTGAATGATTTGAAATCATTCTTGTTTAAAAATGATAGGTATATCTGCAGTTATTTTGAAAGCAGTAGAAAGTGCTTTGATACCACTTGTAAGTTCGTTAGGGATATTAAGCCCCTATGAACTTGCCCAAGGCTAATAAAGAGATAGAGATATGAATAATTATTTAAAACAAACACAATCTTAAATCCAAAAATAAGATTCACCACAATCAAAACCAACGATGCTGAAATTTAATTGTGGAAGTATTAATAAGAAAAGAATACACCGGATTTATAGTAGTTCGGTCAAACCTTGACCTACGTCCACTCCTTGGAGGCACCCTCCAAGTATTGCACTAAATAAGTGTCTCTCCTTTAGCCCCCATAACTAGGTGGAGAAGCCCTTACAAAATCATTTCCATCTTCCCCGGTGCGGCGGAGTCGCCGGGTCATTTGACACCAAAGAGATCTTCTTCTTTGGTGAACTTCCCTCGAGACAAGTCTTGAATCTGACGGTATTAAGGACCAAGCCTGCCAGAGCAACCGAGTGGAATCCCCCTCCATACTCCCTTGAGTCCCTCCTCACAGGATCTTCTCCCTCTCTCAGAATTTGCCCGTTGCTCACTCCCTTTAAAGCTTTCTCTTCAAGTTTTCTCCACAAGAATGAAGCTATAATGGCTGCCAAAGATACTTATTAAGTGTCATGTCATAGCTTATATAGAAGATCTCAAAAAGAGCTCATTAATACAAGTTGCCGATATTATCATCTAGGACGATAATAATATCGTCCTGTACGATCAGTGCAAAATAAGCCCAATCAGCCGGGATGATTTGAGACGATCAAATGAAGTTTGTTCATATCATCCAGGATGATAATATATCGTCCTGGATGATCAGTACAAATTCTGGAATATCATCTTTGACATTGCCCTCAAAAATAGCTATTCGATGACCAATCGTCCAGCATATTGGCCAGGATGATCTTGTGATCGTCCAGACCGATTTGATTGTGAAATCAAGTCATAATTGCTTTCCTTAAAATTTCAGATAAATTTTAGAAAAAATTGACCTGGATTGTCCTAGACTATATTTTATAGTCCTTGATGATCCATCTAGATGATGCCCAAAAATAAGTTATTTTTAAATAAATTTGGCGGCGAATTCTTTCTATTTTGAGCCTATCGTCCTGGCCGATACAAAATCATCCAGGACGATATATTTTGTATAATGATGACTGCTTTAATGAGGATATCCTAATTAGGGTTTCTACTTTTTAACTGATCAACCAGGACGATATAAAATCATCGCGAATGATGTTACAAAAAATAGTAAACTCTAGGGAACAGACAGAAATCTTCCAAGTTACAAAGCATCAGGAGCCACACCAAATACAATAGACTCAAGAAAGGAAAAAGTGTACAAATTGACTCAGTAGGGTCTACCAAATATTGAGCTGAATCCAAATTATAGTCTGATCGTGTGGACCTGAAATGTAAGTAAATAAGGCCGTCGTAGAGAAATATAAGTATTTGCTTTCATCAAAATCATAAACCATGATATTAGATCCACAACAATCTTCCCCTTTTTGATGATGTCAAACACTATAATTTAAATTTTCAAAAAAAGAATAATTTCTCCTAATCTCCCCCTCATTAGAATAAACCTATTTAAAAAAAATAGGGAAGATAAAAAATATTTTTGTTGTTTTTAATTTTTTTTTAAAAGAAAAAAAAAATAGGATACAAATTCAACATTACATTCTCCCCCTTTGACATTATCAAAAAGAGAGGAGGCACAAAAAAAAATGAACAAGAGATAAAAGGCATTCCCTGATCTAGTGAAAAAAACAAATATTCTTAAAATAAGAAAAGTTACCTCTTGATTTTAAAAAAAAAAATTAGTAAAATTGAATTTGACAACGCATAGCCCATAAAGGTTAGAAATTCAGAATTTGATAATCCAAACTAAGTTCTTTAAAAAGGCTCCAAAAAACTTTTAATTCAATATCTAAATCAAGGAATAAATTAGAAAAAGTAACATTAATTTTTCAAAAACTCCTTTCATAAAAATATATCTAATAGAAGATTAATGCACGAATTGTTGAATCAGGAATCATGTTTTTCTCAAAATCAAGTATTAAAAAGTATCAAGAGTTTTCTTAAGCTTTTAAGAAGTACAATAATGGTAAGCATTAAACTTTGTGGGCTCATTTTTTATGTCTCTTGACAATTGGTTGGCGCACTGCGCATCTTTTGATTTTTGATACACTTTTGTGCATATTTTTCAATTTGGCATCATTGCGCATCTTTTGTTTTTGGCATAATTGGCGAATTTTTTAATATTTTACCTTTCTGAAGTCTTAAAAAACAAAAGTAAAACCAATCCTATTGATAAAAAAAATTTTTGATTAAGAAAATTATGAGTTAGATTCAACAAATTGCAAAACATTCCTATGCGATAAAAAAAAAATGTAGGGAGAAAAAAAACTTTAGTTTCAAATATAATTTTAAAATTTGAAAAAAAAAATTTTAAATCAAAAGTAGATCACCTCTTTTAGGAAATAGAGATTGAGAGTCAAAAATATGTTTTTTTTTTTCCTTTGACTGTTTTAGAGAAGTCAAAACACAACATATCAAAGATTTTAAGAAAAAAACATGAAATAGATTTTATTGCAAATTGAAACTATGAACTATGTTTTGATGATTTGCAAAAACTCTTACTTGACCCAAATAAAAAAACCCAACCCCCCCCACCTGGAATCCCCCCCCCAACAAAAAAACCCCAAAAACCCCCCCATTTAACCAAAACCCCACCCCCCCAAACCCCCTACACATAAAACAATCACCCCCCCCAACCCCAACCCCCCCACACCCCACCCCCCCCCCCCCCCCCCACCCCCCCCCCCCCCCCCCCCCCCCCCCCCCCCCCCCCCAAAAAAAACCCACCCCCCCCCCCCCCCCCCATGAACCCCCCCCCCACCCCCAAACAACCCCCCCCCCTCCCCCCCCCAACAAAAAACCAAACCCCCCCCCCCCCCCCCCCCCCCCCCCCCCCCCCCCCCCCCCCCCCCCCCCCCCCCCCCCCCCCCCCCCCCCCCCCCCCCCCCCCCCCCCCCCCCCCCCCCCCCCCCCCCCCCCCCCCCCCCCCCCCCCCCCCCCCCCCCCCCCCCCCCCCCCCCCCCCCCCCCCCCCCCCCCCCCCCCCCCCCCCCCCCCCCCCCCCCCCCCCCCCCCCCCCCCCCCCCCCCCCCCCCCCCCCCCCCCCCCCCCCCCCCCCCCCCCCCCCCCCCCCCCCCCCCCCCACCCAACCCCCCCACTCCCCGCCCCCCCCCCCCCCCCCCCCCCCCCAAACAACCCCCCCCCCCAACAGTATCCCCCACAACCAAAAAACCCCCCCCCCCCCCCAACCCAACCCATTCCCCAACCCCCTTCCCACCCCCCACACCCCCCACCCCAAACACCCCCCCCCCTACCCACCAAACCACCACCCCCCCCCCCCCCAACCCCCCCCCCCCCCCCCCCCCCCCCCCATTCCCACCCCCCCCACTACCCCTGTACCCCCCCCCCACCCCCCCCCCCCCCCCCCCCCCCCCCCCCATAAACCCCCCCCCCCACCCCCCCCCCCCCCCCCCCCCCACCCCCCCCCCCCCCCCCCCCCCCCCCCCCCCCCTCCAGACATAAAAACCCCCCCCCCCCCCCCCCCCCAGTTAACCCCCATCCCCCCCCCAATTCCCCCGAATAATCAAGACCCCCCCACCACTAAACACCTCACAACCAACGCATGTCCCCCCCCCCCTTTCCCCCTATTACTGACCCCTCCCCCCACCCCTTAATCTTCACAAAATACCCCAACCCCCCAAAAAACCCCCTAACAACACCCCCCCCCATCAACCCCATACTATACATAAAATACAACAATCGCACCCCACCCCACCAAAAAAACCCCCAACAACCCCTCCTCCCCCCCCCCTTTACTAAATCAAACACCCCTAGACGAGGAATTTTTCACTTCCCCGCTTACCGAACCTTAGTTATACACAACGTTCGCCCCCGCATCCCCATCAACCCCCCAAACAAATAAAAAAATCCCCACCCCCCCCCCATGTGAAACCCACTAAAACGAGGAAATATTTCCATAACCCAACCCCCCCCAACCCCAGCTCCTGGTACAAAGAATTTGTCCACCACCCCCCCCCCCCCCCCCCCCATAATCCCAACACCCCCCATCCCCCACCACCAATTTGTAACCAACCCCTCCACCCTAATTTTTTTTTCCTAGGAATAATTTTATCCCACGCCGCCAAATAAAATATTATTTTGTCTACCCATTTCAATTGTAAAACCCCCACCCCCCCATTCACCACCAAAATAATATGGAGAACCACACTGACCTAGTCCTATCCCCCCCCACCAAATATTCAATACCAGACCCCCCCCCCCCTCCCCGCCAACACCTCACCCCTATAACATTTGAATATTTCGGCAAAATTCTCATCACCCCCCCCCTCCCTGTAACCCCACCCCCCTACCAACCCGTGAACCATACCCCCCCCTTTAACTCCCCCCCATCCCCTCATCCCCCCCCCCCCCCACCCCCCTCTACAATGAGAACCCCCCCACCAACACCCCATGAAGTGGTCACACCCCCCCACCCACCCCCCCCCCCATCTCGTACCCAACCTCCAGGCCCCATCCACCCCCCCAAGCTTTTCAACTAGCTTCCCCCAATTTCCACCCCCCCCCCCACCGCCCACACATGACCAGGGTAACCAGGAGGTGAGGTCCAATGATTCTTATAATTTGAACCCCCCCACGCCAAATTGAAAGGACAGTTTAAGTTTTAAATAATGACCTTGTTTGGGATGTTGAGATGTGAACATGTAGTTTGCATAATTAATTAAACAAAAATAACAACTACCCCGAAAAAAATCCCTAAACCCAAAAGCATATGCCCAGGTTAGTTGGTGGGAACAAATTACAACATATCAGGGGAGTCAGGTTGGGTGGAGTTATTAGGACACCGGAAACAACTTTTTTGAAAAAATATTAGTTTTCTTTGGGGATTTTAAGATTAAGGAGCCAGTCTAATTCTAAGGTCGAATCAACTCGTTCAAAAAGAGTATATCACCCCCGGGGGGACAAAGATAAACTTTCATAACGGGTGTTTCAGACTTAGAATTATGTAAACTCATCTTGAATATTATGATCGGGTCCTAAAGAGAACTTTCATATGGCCCCGAAGGGAACAAAGTAGAGTTCAACTAAATACCCAATTACAATATTCAAGAAGTATATGATCGTCCATTCACATCCAAAGCCTTATCGAAGAAGGATGTATCTCCCCAAAGGGAAATGACACCATTCTACGATAATTCTTCTAATAATGCAACGACGACTCATCATTTTTTAACTTTTCCCAAAGAAATCTGTGAAGTTTTAAAATCAATTTTTAAAATCATGGTGTGTGTGTGGTTCCAAACCTCCTACGAGCGCAAGCCCCTCGTAGTTAATTACATCGTAGGGAGAGACAAAGTCCCTCCTACGAAAAACTCTCGATTAGAATAAGAATGAAATTTTTTGTTAGATTTTCTATGAGTGATATCAAAGCATGAATAGAATTATTGGAAAAATCAAAAGGGAATGGATCAAAATTGAGCAGTTATTAACGATTCAAAGGAAGAGAGGTAGGGGGGACCACTTTGAGATTCCAGAACCATCCGGAAGTGTCCCCAACTTAATCTAAGTGTTGGGCTTTATGTTTTTAGGGACTGAAATGAATTTTTAATTAGAGTTGAGCATTTTATTAGAAATTTGGGATTATATTCCCGAAATTTTGGGGTCTTATGATCAAAGATCTGCCCCGGATCCTAAATCTATTTTGGACACTGGACCACAGTCGTCGATCCTAACTAATGCAGTGCAAAGCCTTGGACTTACCCCCGGCCTGGATTGGGGAGCCAGCTAACCACCTAATCGATTTAAAAAGAGATGAGTCCGGTCTTTTATGAAAGAGTGGTAGGGACGTTGTAATTAAAGTTTTGGAGAGTTGGGGCCGACATCTAGAGATTTTCCTAATTGGCCCCTTTCAACTTATGTTGGGTGCTAAAATGCTAAGGACTGATGCAATTAAAATTTTGACTCTTTAATTTGTATCTAATGCAATGCATGCTGGTTAACAACCTCAAATCAAGTATGCTTGAAAATTTTAAAAACAGGCTTAGAAAATAATTTTTTAGAAGACTGGACTTCCCCCCAGGTCCGGCACCTCGTCCTCATAGGTCAGACTATCCGGACTCTACCCCGCAGGCGGGGAAGGGTCTAGAAAAGCAAGGAAAGAGTAATGCAAAGAAATATGCATGCGACCCCGGGGTCGATCCCCGGCTAATTCCCTAGATTCGTTATCTTTCTATGTTATTTAGACTCACTAAAATTTTAGACATTTAAGGTTATTGAGTATAAAACTTTCACACCCTCACGAGTCTCACGTATCCAGGCGAAAACAAAAAGCGGCATACAATCGCCAAAAAAACTAGTAAAAAGCAAGTAATCCTAAAGGCAATCAAATCATCACATCAAATATAAATTAATTAATAAATGTCCATAGGCAGAATTGCCTTGCTTATTACAAACCAGAGTTTTGCAGAAAGTAAAGTGGCCGGGCACCACTGACAACAACCGGAATTTTCAAGACTAATAATGACGCAAGTTATTTTGAGTGGGATACTCTCAATCTTCAAATCTTCAAATCTTCAATCTCGTTCTTCTTTTGGACTCCTTTTCTTCAATCTTCTTGGAATCTTCGTAGTGGATTACCCAAATGGATAAGAGGGCACTTCCTTTAAAGGGGAAGGCCACTCTTTCCTCTTTGGGTAAGGAAAATATGATCCAAATTTGGATTTCAAAATGGAAGAGGAATGTTCCCTAAAGGGGGTATCCTTTCCTCTTTGGAATCCAAGCTTTGGATCTATGTATCCCAACTCAAAATCAACTTTCACAACACTTGACACTTACACAAATTACATTGATATCAAAAATAAAAATCTAGACTCACCTGCAGGGGTTATCCTAAGCAATTAATATATAAAAAGTAGTTATTCCCAAGCAGTTGTATATGAGCAGAAAAGAAAGTAAACACACTGGCCACGCTCTTTTTTTATTTGGGGGGCTTTAGCAGCTGAAGCACCTGATGCAAGTATTTATAATATAACAATTGATATTTTTTTTATTGATTTAGCCCCCTTTTTATATTGCCCCTGCATGAGCGTGGCCACCTGCAGAAAACTGTGTCAACATCCAGATCGTACCTAACCTAAAGGGTAATCTAGTCTCCAAACACATCAATCCATCCACAGAGTACAGAAAAAGTAAGCAGACACTTGCAAAGCAATTTCATCCATAAGTTTATATCCACAACATGCAGTAAAAACTACGAAAAAATCCGGCACACAGCAGTAAAGTAAACACCCGCCCTAACCTAGATCTAGAGTTGGTTGTCCTAGCACATCATCTAAAGTGTGTGTGAGAAAGGTCGTGTGGCTGGTGGGTATATCCTAAGTTGGGTGATTAATTGAAGTTGTCTCTAAAATTCTGAGTTTGTTAAGGCTTAATAGGGGGATTTAATTAAAGTTTAAGTATTAATAGATTAAGAATTTTAATTAAATATATTTTTGAAAAGTTAATTGATTACTACCTTTGATTTTTCACACCGAGGCCGTGAAGTTTATTTCACCTTCCTTGGGGCTAAGCTAATAGCCTCGTAGGCCTGGGTTACCCAGTAGTAATCGAAGTTGATTGAGTTACTTTAAGTTTGTTGTAATTAAGAGACATGAATTAATATTAGAAAGAGTTTCTTGCTGGTTTTTAATGGGTTGGTTGAAAATTTTTTTATTAACCTATTGGGAGAATTTTGGATTTAAGGGAATTAATAAATTGTTAAAAGCTATCCGGATATGCTAACTAAGGGGTCAAAAATTGACTTTTAAAGGTAGGGTTAATCTTAAGGGTTTAAGATTTTTTAATAAATACTAGACCTAATTATGAGTTGTTAGACAGGTGGTACATTCAATTTTGGAGTTTTCTATCAAAAGTTATGATTTTTAGAAGTTTTTTAGAAACCCAGGTTTTGACCTAGAGTTGACCAAAATGTTGACTTTTTGACTTTGACCAGATTTTGAGGGTTTGAAATTTTTAGAAAATACTAGATTTTAATCAGAGTCATTAGCCACTGAGTTTTATTGATTTAGAATTTTCTACAATTAGTTTATGAATTTTGGAACTTTGGGTATTTATTGGAATTATTAAATTGTTTCAATTAAGGGCCCTTTTAATGATTTGAAACCCAAATGAGTCCTAAACTTCTTGAAATCTACTCTAAAAGATCAGAAATGATCTAAGGAGAGATCAGCAAGTGTTTAAAAATTTTTTTTGGGGATTTTTAATAATCTTAATTAATTAAAATTGATTAGACATTGATTTTAACTTAAAATTAGAATTAGAATATATTTAAAGGTCAGATTAAAGGGACTTCAATTTTTCACTGATTAAGAGATAAATTGAGGTTAGTGGTGAGGGTATTTTAAGGAATTTTAAGAGTTAAATCAAGATTTATTAAAATTTTATTAGGGCTAAAGGGTTATTTCTAAGGGGGGTTATTATGGTTCCTACTTGGGGAAACCAAATGGACTCTAAATTTGATGAAAATTTGGACCATAGGATCACCTAAACCTAAGAACTAAACCCACCAAATTTGAGATCAAATGGAGTACTCTAAGGTGGTTAACTAAACCACCCAAGGTAAGCTCTAAGTCACCTTCAAACCACTATAGGGGTGTATCCTAAGCTTGGATTGGGGCAAAATTAGTGGCTCTCTACACTCCTTATCCTACACATCATCAGCACACACAAAAAATCACACCCTAAATCCCATTGGATAGGTCTATACCCCCATTTTGAATTTAAGGGTCAAACCATGATCCTTAAACTTAAAATTTGGGGAAAATGCCCTTGAACATCTTAAAAAGGAGAGATAAAATTTGGACATGTCAAAAAAACATGTTCAAATTCAATCTCCCAAAAATTCCAGGCCTGGTGGACTTGTATTTAAAGAATAATTAAAGAAATTTAACAAAATGCTCAAACTTAAATTAAACCTAACACTGACCTAACCAGGGCATGGAACCATAGGTCTTTTGTAGGTCTCCATGAGACCTTTCCAATGAGCCTAAGAACACCTAATTTGGACAAAGTGTGCAGGGAGATATGAATTTCCAAAGTTCCCTTGAAATTTCTGGAATTATTTAATTCGGCCATTACACAGTCAGCGATCCCTTTACACGCGCCGCGAGCTGATTGGCTGGGAAATCATTGGCGCTAACTGTTAACGGTCGGATTAACCACAGTCGTCGGATGGCGGATCAGACGGCTGGGATCAAACGCGCTCCGAAACATAGAGGGAAATCTAATCCGAGCCATTGATCGGAATCAACGGCTAAGATTTCGTCTTCAACCTCCGCTCTTATCCGAAGCCGTGAACCTTCTCCGGCGTGATCCGAGTGATCCTGCCGAGCGAACTTTTGACGAAATTTCACAGGGAGGATCAGGGGGGTGGAAACCTTCAATCCAACGGTGGAAATTCGTTGGGGTGAAGGTTTCCTTCACACTTGACCGGAACTACCTAGCTAGGGAGCTCGGGACAAAGGAATTACCGCAGAGAAAGTCTCAACGGATGAGCTTCTCTATCTGGAAGCTTCATGGGGACAAAGGAAAATAGGTTTCCTTCAGAGGCCACGACTGGAGGATGGCCGGAGGTATGACTTCGAGCGGGATGCCAAAGCCTTTCGCCTGAGTTCGCTCGAAGTGATGGAAGGAGAGGTCTGGGTGCTCGAGGGAAGATGCTGGGAGATTGGGGGAACTCTGGGGAGTCGTTCTGAAACACTGGGATCGATCCTTGAGCTCTAGGGAGCACCAGTCTATTCAGCCTCCTCCCGCGAGCTCGGACGGCCAGGATTGAATCGGAGGGGGTCTTGGATTGATGCTAAGTGGAAAGGGGCACCGTTCCAGAGAGCTCGTGAGCCTCAATCCGGCGAGCCACAGCCTTTGGAAGGCTTTTAGTCAGGATCGGCCTGGGGGGACCACCGGAGCTTGCTCTCCATTGGTTCTGACCACCGCCGGCCATGGTCTGGGTCGGGTTGACCAGGGAAGGCCGATGGGGACACACTGGAGCTGCGAGTGGAACCAAATTGGTCTGGGGAAGTCGGGATCAATCCGGTGGCTCGGTTGGGCTCAAACCTGCTTGGTTTGAGTCGAATTGAGCTCGATCTAGGTCAGGTCAGACCCTGGGTTCGGTATGGGAGGTAGGTCTGGGTCTGGTGCACCCAATGCAAGTGGCAATTGGGTCGAATTTGATCTGGATTAAAAGACGGCTCGGGTCCAAGTATTTTTTGGCTACTTTGGGTTAGCCTAACTCTTGACCCAAGTTAGCCCAAGGCATGGGCTGGCTGGAGGATAAGTATAGAACTTAAGGCCACCTATGGGAGGTGTTGGTTGAGTTCAATTTGGCTTGGGTTGAGAGTTGGCTCAATCCCAAGTGCTTTTGGGTACTTTGGGCTAGCCTAACTCCTAACCCCAGTGAGCCCAAGGGTTGGGCTAATCAAGGAAGGTGTGTTGGGTTGATGGGAACTCAATAGCACCTTAATTTGGATTCAATCTGGTTAAGATCAAAAGATGGCTCAAGGGAGGCCTCTTCTTTGTCACTTGGGTCAAGCCATATGGCTAACCCAAGTGAGCCCAAGACTTGGGTCACCAAGACGGGTCTTGCTTGGGTACCCAAGGGTTCATCCCATACATTCAAAGGACTTGGAATGGAGTAGTAGATTCAAAATTTTGAAAGGGGAAGGGTGTATGGGTCCATGGGTCAAACCTGGTTGACTTGGTCAACCAGGTTGACCCAAGATTTGGGTTTTGAGTTCAACAAGTTAAGTTTAACATTTAAAATTCATTGGAAGTGGTTTCAAAGAGTTTGGAATTGATTTGAGTTGAAATGGGCACTTGAAAATCCTATAAGGGTATTTTGGTCAATTTTGACTACCTATTGGTCACTACTAGGGTCAAAAATGGGTCTGAAAAATGAAGTTTACTGTTCAGTGGATTTAAAATCAAAAGTCTGGAAGTGGTTGGAGGCTTTGATAAAGGCTCTAAGATCACAATCTCAAAGGGGTTAGGTTCAGTGGCATAGGCTGTAAATATTTGAAGGTTTTACAGCCTTTGGATTTTAATTCAGATTTTGGGGTTAGAGACCTCATAATGAGCTCAAAGTTGGAGGGTAACCTCTAGAGACATGTGTTATCACTTTGTAAGTGATAGACCCTGAATCAGAGGCCATTTGACTGGGTTTTGAAATGTTTGAAAAATCTCTAAAAAGGGTGTTTAGGACAAGGCCTTAGGGCTTTGGATTTGAGTCTGGATTTCTGGATCTGGAAGAGATTTCAAGTTTGAATGATCAATATTGGGGAATCCAAATCATTTACAATCATGTGGGTGATTGTTAATGAATTGATAGGATCAAAGCTAGATCAAAGGTAGAATCAAAGTCTAAGTTGAAGTTTGGATTGTCAAATTGGCTGGATCAAAGTTTGGGTGTGCTTGAAGCTTGAATTAATTTGGATTTGAATTTAATGAAGTTTGAGATTTGAATTGATCAAAAGTAGGAATTGATTTGAGGTTAGAGTTTGCTCAAAAGGTATGGGATTAATTTGAAGTCTGGATTGATCCTAGGATCTAGAGGAGTTCTAGGATTTGGATATGGAAAAATCTTAAGCTCTAGAGTAGGCCCTAAGGTCTTGGATCTAGAAGGATCCTAAGGTCTGGCTCTAGGAAGGATCCTAAAGTCTAGAGTGGATCCTAGGGTCTAGGATCGAATCTGGATTCTGGAAGAATCTTAGTGACCTCATACAAAAATGAGGTCAACATAATCGTACAGGACGATATACGTTCGTACTGGACGATCAGACAGTTATCTCCCATAGAGCATATGGAACGAATAGGAACTTGCTCGGAAAATTTTTTTTCTAAGTCCTATTTGTCCAGGACGAAATAAAATTATCGTCCAGGATGATTGGATCTCTAGAAAATTTTCGTCCAGACGAAATTAAATTACCGTCCGTGGCGACTGGTTCTCTGGAAATATTTCGTCCAGACGAAATTAAAAAATCGTCCAGGACGATCGGGTCTCTGGAAAATTTTTGTCCAGACGAAATTAAATTATCGTCCGTGGCGATTGGTCCTCTGGAAAAATTTTCGTCCAGACGAAATAAATTATCGTCCAGGACAATCGGTCCTCTGTAAAAATTTTCGTCCAGATGAATAAAATTTTCGTCCAAACGATTAACCAACTTAGGTCAGTTTTCAGCAGTTTTCTAGAACCGACCTTGTAATAACTGTTCGTACTGGACGAACCTAGTTCGTACAGGATGATCATCTGTACGAAGACATTTCATACACATATTCAAAAATAGGGTCGTTTCAGATCATTTAAGTCCAGGACGAAATCGTCCAGGACGATCCACGATTTGAATACTTGCAGTTTTTTTTAGGCGGTTTTTCTTGTCTTTTGTATAAATAGTCCAAATTAGACTGCCACCCAATCTTTTTGTCATTTGATCTTCGTGCCTCTTGAGAGAATAGCCAAGGAGAGAGTGGAAGAAAGCATTCAAGGGAGGATTCCTACCACTGGAGCGAGAAGGCTTCACTTGGAGTTCAAAGGTAAGAGTCTCTACTTATGAATTGGGATTACTTTCACTCTTTTTCCTTCTTCCTTCTAGATTTCTTGTGAGAAGATCTGTCAAGAAGATCCGTTTCTCTGCCGATACTTGGAGAGTGTGAACAGACGAAGGGTTCTCTGCCCACACTAGGAGAGTGTGAAAGGACGGAAGGGTTCTCTGCCCACACTAGGAGAGTGTGAAAGGACGGACGGTTCTCTGCCAACACTAGGGATAGTGTGAATGGACGGACGGTTCTCTGCCAACACTGGGAATTGTGTAAAAGGACGGACGGTTCTCTGCCGCACCGGGGATTGGTGAAAAGTGTGTGTTGTAAAGGCTTCTCCGCCTTGCTGTGGGTGTAAAAGGAGAGTCACTATTGGTATTAGTGCAATACTCAGAGGGTGCCTCTTGGGAGTGGATGTAGGTCTGGTTATAGACCGAAACACTATAAATCTGGTGTCATTTACTTTACTGTTTTTACGTTTCTGCACTTTATATTTCAGTTTTAAAAACTCTGTGGTTGAAAAACATTTTTCTACAAAATTTAGCATTAATGTAGCAAGATAAGAAAAGGATCTTAATTAAAAAAAACCATTGGTTAAACTGAGTTTAGCATTTTGTTTAGAGAAGAAAATCATACCATTAAACGAGGTTAGAAGAAGAGGAAAACATCAACAATATTTCTCCTTATAACCAATTTTAGAAAAGCTAAACACTATCTCCAAAACTCCAAAATCTAAAAACTTGAAAAGATTCACCATATGTATCACCAAACAAAAAAAAAACAAAAATAAAAAAAATGAAAATAAAGCAAAACTAGAACAACACAAATCAAGCACAAAAAAACTAGCACAAAAACAAAAAAAATAACACAAAAACTAAAAAATTTCAAGCAAGTTATAAGGCAGCAAGTTTTAAGCAATTTTTGAGCTGTCAGCCTCCTTATGCCCAGTTATCCTATGCTCCCACGAGGTCTTTGGTGAGAGCACTCCTGCAAAACTCAACAACAGTCAGATTTAGGAACCCAAACAGGTTTGGGATCCTTCTTAAGAAAAATAGAATGCAATGCAGGTATGGTATGTTGTGAATCATGCATCTTAGGTCTTCATACCTAATGTGTACTATGGTGAACGGTGCAAGTGTGTGAGATGTGTCCTAGCATGCCACAAGAAAAATATCTAACTCCAGGAAAATGGTTTCTTAAATGGTTTGAATTATAATGCCTCTTCCTAGGTTCTAGCTTATAATCAAAAGTGGAAGTCATCCGATTTTTCTTACATGCTTCTAAATCATTTTGAATCCTCAAGTTAGTTTTCTTTAATGAATCATTCTCAATCCTCAAATTTTTCTCAATCTCTTTAGATTTCTTAAGATCAAGATTAAGTGAGGTGTGTGAAACTTTTAATGCCTTATGTTCATCAATTAATTCTGAATGTTTTTTGTTCAACTCATCAAATTCATCAAGAAGAGCCATGTGATTTGAATCAATTGTTGCATGATCTTTTGAGAAAAACTTCATGCTCTTTTTGTAGATTCGAATGTTCTAATTTTTAGGCTTGCATGAGTTTTCTTGAGTTTTTTTGTATGATGCATGTATTTTTTTCACAGATTTCAAACAATTCATCATAGGTTGGTTTACATACCTCTTCCTCATCACTTTGATGATCTTCTCCCATGAAACACAAGTTTGTAGTTTCTTCCTCTGGTTCAGTCTCCGAGGAGACAGTACCAGTACCAATGTTCTGCCCAGAACGTCATTTGGATTCTCTTCTTGTCCTTCCTAAACTTAGCTTTCTCCTAACCTTTTTCCTTTTCTTTGCTTGAGTTATCTTGAAGTGTCGGGCAATCAGCTCTCACATGTCAAGGATTCCTACATTCAAAACAAACAATATCAGAAGATCCTTTAACATATTTGTGATCCTTACAATTCCTCCAACATTGATGATGTTTTTGTTTCTTCCTTAGAAAGCTTTTGATTTGCCTTGTGATGAAGGAAACTTCATCGCTTTCAGACCCAAAAGATTCAGAATCCGATTTGTGCGCCTTCAGTGCAATGGTTTTTTTCCTTTTTCTTCTCACCTGCATCAAGATTTCTTTGATTCACCCCTTGCTCGTAAGCAATGAGTGAGCCAAGTAAGTTATCAATATAATAGGTGTTCAAATCCTTAGATTTCGTGATTGCAGTGATTTTTGCATCATAAGACAAAGGCAAGCATCTCAAAATCTTGTTAACTTTTTCATAGTTTGAAAGTTCTTTTCCTAGTGCATGCAATGAAGTAACTATTTGAGTAAACCTAGTGTACATGTTAGAAATCAATTCATGAGGTTTCATACGGAAAAGTTCGTAGTCATGCAAGAGAATGTTCAAACGGGATTGTTTAACTTCATTAGTACTTTCATAGGTGATGCACAATTTTATCCCAAATCTCTTTACCATTTTTGCAAGTGGAGACACGCATGTAATCCTCAGATTTTAAAGCACAGAAAAAAGCAGTTCAAACATTTTGCATTTAATTGAGCTAAATCACGGTTCATCAAAAAAAGGTATTAACTAACAGGCTGAGGAGCGGGTATAAATACCCTTTACCTCCGTGTTAAACAGTCCAAAGTTAGCCAAGATCTAATTCAAAAGTTTTCAAACTTAAATTTTTGAATCCCGCTCTGATACC
>JACXSL010000858.1:0-38000 GCA_019514585.1 Dendrobium officinale
TTGTTTTAACCATAGTACCTGTGCAACACAACTTCCTACTGCAATATATTCTGCCTCGGCTGTGGAAAGTGCTACTGAGTTTTGCTTCCTACTGGACCAAGAAACTAATGATTGTCCGATGAATTGGCAGGTACCAGAGGTGCTCTTTCTATCTATCCTACATCCTGCAAAGTCAGAATCTGAGTACCCTAGGATTTCAAAGGAAGTGCTGTGTCTGGGATACCAAATTCCTAAGTTTGGGGTGCCTAGTAGATATCTAAGAATTCTTTTGACAGCAGTTAAGTGAGACTCTTTAGGATCGGCTTGGAAACGGGCACAAAGGCACACACTAAACATTATGTCCGGTCTACTGGCAGTCAAGTAAAGAAGTGATCCAATCATTCCTCTATATTTTTTCTGATCTACTGATTTTCCACTAGGATCCTTATCTAATTGGATTGTCGAACTCATTGGGTGTTCATGGGTTTTGCACTATCCATTTCATATTTCTTTAAAATATCTTTAATATACTTTGATTGGCTAAGAAAGGTTCCATTATCCATTTGTTTTACACTAAAGCCAAGAAAGTAATTAAGCTCTCCCATCATGCTCATTTCAAATTCATTACTCATTGTTTTTGAAAATTCATCGCATAAGTGTTTATCCGAAGATCCAAACAAGATGTCATCTACATATATTTGAACAATGAGAATTTCTTCTTTGGCCTTTTGTAAAAAGAGTGTAGTATCTACACTACCCTTTTGAAATCCTCTATCTAAAAGAAATGAGCTAAGTCTTTCATACTAGGTGCTTGCTTTAATCCATATAGTGCCTTTTTAAATTTGAATACATGGTTTGGAAATTGTGAGCTTTCAAATCCGGGGGGTTGCTCAACGTAGACATCTTCTTTAATTACCCCGTTCAAAAATGCACTCTTTACATCCATTTGATATAACTTAAAGTTCTTGAAGCAAGCAAAAGCTAAGAGCACTCTTATGGCTTCTAGTCTAGCAACCGGGGCAAAGGTTTCTTCAAAGTCTATTCCCTCAATCTGGTTGTACCCCTTAGCCTTGCTTTATTCCTTATTATTGTTCCTGAATCATTCACCTTATTCTTGAAGACCCATTTTGTTCCAACAACACTCTGCTCTTTAGGTCTCTTAACTAACTCCCAAACATCATTCCTGGTGAATTGGTTCAGCTCTTCTTGCATTGCTAGAATCCAAAATTCATCTCCTAAGGCTTGATCTATACTTGTAGGTTCTATCATAGAGATGAAAGCTGAGTGACTAACCTCCTTCCTAAGTCCATGCCTAGTTCTTACACCTTCTGAAGGGTCTCCTAAAATTAACTCTTTAGGATGACTAGAAGAATATCTCCATTCTCTAGGCAAAACTTCCTGAGATTCGACCCTTTCTCCTAAGGTCATAGTCTCTACTCCTTGAATTGCCTCTATTTCATCATCTTCAATTTTAGTTTCTGAGGTCATATCTGATTCATCAAATACCACATGGGTGGATTCTTCTACTACAAGGGTTCTCTTATTAAAAATTCTATAGGCCTTACCTACAGAAGAATAGCCTAAGAAGACACCCTCATCAGACTTGGGATCGAATTTTCCTAAGGGATGTTTACCATTATTTAAGATGAAGCACTTACACCCAAAGACATGTAAATGTGAAAGGTTTGGTGTCCTACCCTTGTTGGTGGAATTTTGAAAACAGGTTTTGAAAAATATTAGTTTTCTTTGGGGATTTTAAGATTAAGGTTAAGTTCCAATTCTAAGGTCGAATCAACTCGTTAGAAAGAGTATATCACCCCGAAGGATTAAAATAAACTTTCATAATGGTGTTCAGACTTAGAATTATGTAAACTCATCTTGAATACTATGATCGGGTTCTAAGAAGAACTTTATATAGCCCCAAGGGGACAAAGTATAGTTCAACTGAGTACCCAATTACAATATTCAAGAAACATGATCATCGCATTCACATCCAGAGCCTTATCGAAGAAAGGTGTATCTCCCCAAAGGGAAATGAGACCATTCAACGATAATCCTTCTAATGCAACCATGATGATCATTATTTAACTTTTCCCAAAGAAAATCTAATGAAGTTTTAGAAATTGAGTTTTTCTTTGAAATCAGGTGTGTGTGGGGTTCCAAATCTCCTACGAGCGCAAGCCCTCGTAGTTAATTACATCGTAGGGAGATAAAATCTCCTACGAAAACTCTCGATTTAAAATAATGGCAGAATTTTGTTTAGAGTTTCTAGGAGTGATATCAAAGTATGAATAGAATTATTGGAAAATCAAAAGGGAATGGATCAAAATTGAGCAGTTATTAACAGAGTTAAAGAATGAGAGGTAGGAGACACTTTGAGATTCCAGAACCATCCGGAAGTGTCTCAACTTAATCTAAGTGTTGGGCTTTATGTTTTGGACTGAAATGATATTTAATTAGAGTTGAGCATTTTATTACAAATTTGGGATTAGATTCCCGAAGTTTGGGGTCTTATAATCAAAGATCTGCCCCGGAACCTAAATCTATTTTGGACACTGGACCACAGTCGTCCGAACCTAACTAATGCAGTGCAAAACCTGGACTTACCCCGGCCTGGATTGGGGAGCCAGCTAACCACCTAATCGATTTAAAAGAAATGAGTCCGGTCTTTTATGAAAGAGTGGTAGGGACGTTGTATTTAAGGTTTTGGAGAGTTGGGGCCGACATCTAGAGATTCTCCTAATTGGCCCCTTCAACTTATGTTGGGTGCAAAATGCTAAAGACTATGGAATTAAAATTTTGACTCTTTAAGTATGTTTCTAATGCAATGCGTGCTGGTTGACAACTTCCAATCAAGTATGCTTGAAATCTTTAAAAACAGGCTTATAAAATAATTTTTTAGAAGACTGGACTTCCCCAGATCTGGCACCTCGTCCTCATAGGTCAGACTATCCGGACTCTACCCGCAGGCGGGGAAGGGTCTAAAACAAGGAAAGAAGAAGTGCAAAAATATGCATGCGACCCCGGGGTCGATCCCCGGCTAATTCCCTAGATTCGTTATATTTCTATGTTGTTTAGACTCACTAAAATTTTAGACTTTTAAAATTATGAGTAGAAAAATTTCACACCCTCACGAGCCTCACGTATCCAGGCGAAAACAAAGAACGGCATGCAATCGCCAAAAAACTAGTAAAAATAAGTAATCCTAAAGGCAATCAAATCATTACATCAAATACAAATTAATTAATAAATGTCCATAGGCAGAGTTGCCTTGCTTATTACAAACCAGAATATTACAGAAAGTAAAGTGGCCGGGCACCACTGACAACAACCCGGATTCTAAACCTAGTAATGACGCAAGTTATTTTGAGTGGGATACTCTCAATCTTCAAATCTTCAAATCTTCAATCTTGTTCTTCTTTGGACTCTTTTTCTTCAATCTTCTTGGAATCTTCGTAGTGGATTACCCAAATGGACAAGAGGGCACTTCCTTTAAAGGGAAGGCCACTCTTTCCTCTTTGGGTAAGGAAAAGGTATGCTCCAAATTTGGACTTCCAAATGGAAAAGGAGAGTTCCCTAAAGGGGTATCCTTCCCTCTTTGGAATCCAAGCTTTGGATCTATGTATCCCAACTCAAAATCAACTTTCACAACACTTGACACTTACACAAATTACATTGATATCAAAATAAAAATCTAAACTCACCTGCAGGGTTATCCTAAGCAATTAATATATAAAAAAAAGTTATTCCCAAGCAGTTGTATATGAACAAAAAAAAGAAAGTAAACACACTGGCCACGCTCTTTTTATGATTTGGGGGCTTTAGCAGCTGAAGCACCTGTGCAAAGAGTTTATAATATTTATGCATTTTTTTGATTTGCCCCCTTTTTATATTGCCCTGCATGAGCGTGGCCACCTGTAGAAAACTGTGTCAACATCCAGATCGAGCCTAACCTAAGGGTAATCTAGTCGCCAAACACATCAATCCATCCACAGAGTACAGAAAAAGTAAGCAGACACAGCAAAGCAATTTCATCCACAACATGCAGTGAAAACTACGAAAAATCCGGCACACAACAGTAAAGTAAAAACCGGCCGGCCTAACCTAAATCTAGAGTTGGTTGTCCTAGCACATCATCTAAAGTGTGTGTAAAAAGTTGTGTGGCTGAGGTAAGTCCTAAAGTGGGTAATTAGTTGAAGTTGTCTAAAAGTCTGGGTTTGTTAAGGCTCAAAAGGGATTTAGATTAAGATTTAAGTATTAGTAGATTAAGAATTTTAATTAAACATATTTTAAAAGTTAATTGATTACTACCTTTGTTTCACACCGAGGCCGTGAAGTTTATTTCACCTTCCTTGGGGCTAAGCTAATAGCCTCGTAGGCCTGGGTTACCCAGTAGCAATCGGGGTTGATTAAGTTATTTAAGTTGGTTGGAATTAAAAGAGTGGATTGATATTAAAGGGAGTTGGTTACTGATTTTAATGGGTTGGTTGAGAATTTTATTATCCTATTTAAGGAAATTCTGGAATTTGAAAGGGTTAATGGGTTTTAAGAGATTATCCGGATGTGTTAACTAAGGGGTCAAAAATTGAGTTTTTAAAAAAATATAGTTAATCTTAAGGGTTTCTGATTTTTAATAAATACTAGACCTAATTATGAGTTGTTAGACAGGTGGCACACTCAATTTGGAGTTTTCTATCAAAAGTTATGATTTTTAGAAATTTTAACCCGATTTTGACTTAGAGTTGACCAAAATGTTGACTTTTTTACTTTGACCTGATTTTGGGGGTTTAATATTTTTAATAAACATTAGGCATTATAATGAGTTGAATGCAAGTGAGTTTGGTCAATATGGATTTTTTTTGATTTAGTTATGGATTATCGAAGTTTGGGCATTTTAATGAATTTTAGGAATTTCTTAATTAGAGGGTCTCTCTTGTGATTTTGCTTCAAACAAATTCCCAATCTCTTGAAAACACCTCCAAAGGTCAGGAATAACCTAAGGAGGGATCCCCAAATGTTTGGGAGATTTCTTTTGATTTTTTAATTATTATTAATTAATTATCTCAATTAAACATTGATTTTCACTTAAAATTAAATTGGGGTTTAAGTTGCTGTCAAATCAAAGGGCTTTTAATACTCATGGGTTAAGGTTTCAACACTGATTAATATGAAGTATTAAACTTGAATTTTGGATTTAAAAGGGATTTATTAGGATTTAATTAAGGCTGGGGGGGGGGGGGAATTCTAGCAAGGGCAAGCTATGGCTCCTATTTGGTGAACCAAATGAGCTCCAAATCTGATGAAATTTGGACCATGGGGTCACATGATCCCAAGGCCTGAACACACCAAATTTGGGCTCAATTGGAATACTCTAAGGTGGCTAACTAAGCCACCTAAAGTGAGCTCTAAGTCACCTTCAAAAAATCCTAGGGAGCTATCCTAAGGTTGGATTGGGGCAAAGTCAGTGGCCCTAAACTCCATATCCTAAGCATAATCAACACACACAAAAAAACCAGATCCTAATTCTCATTGGATAGGCTTAAATCCCAATTTGAATTTAAGGGTCAACCCATGACCCTTAAACTCAAAATTGGGGGAAAGTGCCCTTAGACTTTTAAAACAGGGGAGACAAAATTTGGACATGTCAAAGACATGCCCAAATTCAATCTCCCAAAGTTCCATGCCCTGGAGACTTAACTACAAACAGTAATTGCATAAATTGAAATAATACCATTAATGAAATTAAGCTTAACATACATGCAATTAGGGCCTGGAACCATAGGGCTTTTGAAGATCTCCCTGAGACCTTTCCAATGAGCCTAAAAACACCTAATTTGGTCAAGTGTGCAGGGAGATATGGATTTTTGAAGTTCCCTTGATTTTCTGGAATTATTAATCCAGCCATTACACAGTCAGCCGCGCTTTACACGCGGCGCGTCCCGATTGGCTGGGTAATCATTGGCGCTGACTAGGTAACGGTTGGATTAATCGTAGCCGTCGGATGCGGGATCGGACGGCTAGGATTCAAGGCGCTCCGGAACCGCGGGATTTAATCCGAGCCGTTGATCGGAATCAATGGCTGAGATTTCGTCTTCAACCTCCGCTCTTACCCGAGGCCGTGAACCTTCTCCGGCGTGATCCGATTGATCCCGCCGGCGAACTTCGACAAAATTTCACAGGGAGGATCAGGGGGGTGGAAACCTTCAATCCAACGGTGGAAATCCGTTGGGGTGAAGGTTTTCTTCACACTTGACCGGACTACCTAGCTAGGGAGCTCGGGATGAAGGAATTACCGCGCAGAGAAAGTCTCAACGAATGAGCTTCTCTATCTGGAAGCTTCAGGAGACGAAGGCGAGCAGGTTTCCTTCAGAGGCCGCGACTGGAGAACGGCTGGAGGTATGACTTCGAGCGGGACGCCGAAGCCTTTCGCCGGAGTTTCGCTCGAAGCGATGGAAGGGACGGTCTGGGAGCTCGAAGGAAGGTGCTGGGAGATCGAGGAAGCTCTGGGGAACCGTTCGAAAACTCTGGGATCGTCTGGCGAGCCTTGGGGAGCACCACCCTATTCAGCCTCCTCCTCCCGCGAGCTCGGACGGCCAGGATTGAAGTGGAGGAGGTCGCGGATTGATGCCAAGTGGAAAGGGGCACCATTCCAGAGAGCTCGTAAGCCTCAAGCCGGCGAGCCACAGCCTTTGGAAGGCTTTCGGTCTGGGGGGACCACCGGAGCTTGCTCTCCATTTGGTTCCGACCGCCGCCGGCCATGGTCTGGGTCGGATTGACCAGGGAAGGCCGATGGGGACATGCTGGAGCCAATTGTGGAGTCAAATTGGCCTGGGGAAGCTGGGATCGATCTGGTGGCTCGGTTGGGCTCGAACCTGCTTGGTTTGAGTCGGATTGAGCTCGATTCAGGTCAGACCAGACCCTGGGTTTGGTATGGGAGGCAGGTCTGGGTCTGGTGCACCCAATGCAAGTGGCAATCGGGTCGAATTCGATCTGGATTAAAAGATGGCTCGGGTTGATCCAAACCTGCTCGGTTCGGGTCAATTTGGGCTCAACCCAGGTCAGGCCAGACCCTGGGCTTGAAGTGGGAAGTGGGTCTGGGTCTGGTGCACCCAATGCAAGTGGCAATTGGGTCCAATTTGATCTGTGTCAAAGGTTGGCTCGGGTCCAAGTGTGTTTTTGGCTACTTTGGGTTAGCCTAACTATTGACCCAAGCTAGCTCAAGGCATGGGCTGGCTGGAGGAGGTGTATTGGACCTAGGGCCACCTATGGGAGGTGTTGGCCAGGTTCAATTGGATTTAGGTTGAGATTTGGCCCAATCCCAAGTGCTATTAGGCACTTTGGGCTAGCCTAACTCTTGACCTAAATGAGCCCAAGGATTGGGCTGGTCAAGGAAGGTGTATTGGGTCAATGGGAACCCAATGGCACCTTGATTTGGATTCAATTTGATTAAGATCAAAGGATGGCTCAAGGGAGGTCTCTCTTGGGTCACTTGGGTCAAGCCATAAGGCTAACCCAAGTAAGCCCAAGGCTTGGATGACCAAGAGGGGTCTCTTGGGTACCCAAGGGTTCATCCCATACATTCAAAGGACTTGGAATGGAGTAGATTAAAAATTTTGAAAGGGGAGGGGTGTATGGGTCCATGGGTCAAACTTGGTTGACTTGGTCAACCAGGTTGACCCAAGGTCTGGGTTTGAGTTCAACAAGTTGAGTTTGATATTTGAAATTCATTGGAAGTGGTTTCAAAGAGTTTGGAATTGATTTGAATTGAAATAGCCATTAGAAATCTCATAAGGGTATTTTAGTCAATTTTGGCCCATTGGTCAACTAGAGTCAAAAATGGGTCTGAAAAATGCAGTTTACTGCTCAATGGGTTAAAATCAAGGGTCTGGAAGTGATTGGAGGCTTGGATAAGGGTTCCAAGGTCAAGATCTCAAAGGGGTCAGGCTCAGTGGCATAGGCTGTAAATATTTGAAGGTTTTACAGCCTTTGAATTTTAATTCAAATTCTGGGGTTAGAGACCTCAGAATGAGCTCAAAGTTGGAGGGTAGCCTCTAGAGACATGTCTTATCACTTTGCAAGTGATAGACCCTGAATCAGAGGCCATTTGACTGGGTTTTGAAATGTTTGAAAAATCTCTAAAAAGGGTCTTTAGGACAAGGCCTTGAGACTTAGGGTTTGAGTCAGGATTTCTGGATTCTGAAATGAATTTCAGGTTTGAATAATTAAAATTGAAGTATCCAAACCATTTACAATCATGTTGTGATTGTTAATAGATAGATAGGGTCAAGGCTAGATTAAGGATAGGATCAAAGTCTAGGTTAAAATTTGGATTGTCAAATTGATTGGATCAAGGTTTGGATATGTTTGAAATTTGAATTAATTTGGATTTGAATTGGATGGAGTTTGAGATTCAAATTGATCACAGGTAGGAATCAAATTGAAATTGGAGTGGATCAAATATAGAAATTGATTTAAAATTGAGGTTGATCAAAGGTGGAGGTTGATTTGAAGTTGGAGTGATCCTAAGATCTAGGAGAGTTCTAAGATCTAGGATTTAAAGGAATCCTAGGCTCTAGAATAAGCTCTAAGGTCTAGTTCTAGGAAAGATCCTAAGGTCTAGAGTGGATCCTAGGGTCTAGGATTAAATCTGGATTTTGAATGGGTCTTACTGACCTCATACAAAAATGAGGTCAACAAATGGACCCCCAATGCGTGTAGTAGAAGGAACTTCTGCTGCACACATTGGCGTTGACCGAATGGAAGTAGAATTTTGGGAGTGAAAGGGAGATCATCTCCCAACCTCAAGCCTATAGGATGCTAATGGAAGGCTTACACCTATTGGATAAGGAAAACTGGTAAAACCAAGGTAGGGAATACCTAACCTTGGGTCTAAGGAAGGGCATCACCCAACCTTAGGTCTACAGGATGCTGATAGAAGACTTACTCCTAGTAGACAAGGGAACTGGAGAAACCAAGGTAGGGAATACCTAGCCTTGGGTCTAAGGAAGGGCATCACCCAACCTTAGGCCTATAGGATGCTGATAGAAGACTTACTCCAAATAGGCAAATCAACTGGAAACCAAAGTAGGGAATACCTAACTTTGGGTCTAAGGAAGGGCATCACCCAACCTTAGGTCTACAGGATGCTGATAGAAGACTTACTCCTAGTAGACGGATCAACTGGAAACCAAGGTAGGGAATACCTAGCCTTGGGTCTAAGGAAGGGCATCACCCAACCTTAGGCCTATAGGATGCTGATAGAAGACTTACTCCAAATAGGCAAATCAACTGGAAACCAAAGTAGGGAATACCTAACTTTGGGTCTAAGGAAGGGCATCACCCAACCTTAGGTCTACAGGATGCTGATAGAAGACTTACTCCTAGTAGACGGATCAACTGGAAACCAAGGTAGGGAATACCTAGCCTTGGGTCTAAGGAAGGGCATCACCCAACCTTAGGCCTATAGGATGCTGATAGAAGACTTACTCCAAATAGGCAAATCAACTGGCAAACTAGGATGGTGCCACGAAGGACGTACTCCACCACTAGCGAATAGGAATCAGGGTGGTGCCACGAAGGGCGTACTCCACCACTAATCCCCGGGTGAAATGCCAGGGTGGTGCCACAGAGGGCGTACTCCACCACTAGCGGGTCTAATCCTAAGGGAAGGAAAGACCTAACCTTAAGGAGAATGTGAAAAGGGATAAAAAAAACTTAAAAAAAGGTAAAATCAAGTTGTAAATCAAGAAAAGGAAGTTTTATTAATTGATAAAATGAGCTACATCAAGCATAGTATTTCTTAAGGAAACGCCCATTAACAGGTAGCATTGGGTGGTTCCCTTTACAATCTACTAACTGATACGAGCCTCCTTCGTAGACAGTCTCTATAACGAAGGGTCCTTCCCATGTAGGTTCAAATTTGCCTCCCAGCTTCCGATGGGCCAAGATAGGCCTCCGAAGGACCAATACCAAGTCTCCCGCTTGGAAGGTCCTAGGTCGCACTAACTTATCATGGGCTTGAACCATACGGGATTTATACAACTCTAAACTTTGTTGAGCTTGGAGACGTCGCTCTTCAAGGCCTTCGAGTTCTTCCAATCGTAGTTTTGCATTTTGTTCATTGGTAATTTGATTCTGAACTGCAATTCTAAGCGAAGGGATTTGTATTTCCAAAGGTAGAACAGCCTCAGATCCATACACTAGTGCAAACGGGGTGGATTGGGTCGGGGTTCTATAAGTGGTACGATAAGCCCACAGAGCTTCCACCAACCGCTCATCGCACTGCCGTTTGTTATCATCAAGGGTCTTTTTGACAATTTGCACCAAGGTTTTGTTGAAGGCCTCGGCCAATCCATTCGCCCGAGGGTAATAGATCGTCAAATACTCCAATCAATATTATAGCGCCTTACAAAACTATTGATTTTTGTAGACTTGAATGCGGACCCATTATCGGATATGATTCTGCGGGGTACGCCGAATCGATATACAATGTGGTCACGAAAGAATTTTAAGACATGGTGTGATGTTACGTTTCGTAGGGGAATTGCTTCCGCCCATTTTGAAAAGTAATCAGTTGCAGCTAATATGAAACGATGACCTCTCGCGGAGGGAGGGTCAATCGGCCCAATGATATCCGTGCCCCAACTCTCGAAGGGCCACGAGGCTATCGTAGGATGTAACACATTAGGCGGCTGATGTAAAACCACACCATGGACCTGACATTGATGACAGTGCTTTGCAGTATTCATGCAATCGTCAATCATTGTAGGCCAGTAGTATCCAAGTCTTTTAATCTTCAATTTCATTTTTGGACCCGATTGATGAGCACCGCACAGTCCTGAATGAACTTCATTAACAATTTTCTGGGCTTCTCGCTTGTTCAAACAGCGCAGCCACATGTGATCAAAGGACCGACGGTACAACAGATTGTTAACTAGTGCATATGATAGGGCACGTTTCTTAATCTGGTTGGAGAGTGATTTATCCTGGGGAAGCTTCCCTTCTTTAAGGTAATCAACTAAGGGTCGTCTCCAATCGCCTTCTTCGTCAGTTGTCGAAGAGGCAGAAAGGATCTGAAGGGGAGTCTTATTAATATGTTCCAAATCTATAAGAGAAAGGGTCTTACGACCCTGTATCTCTACAGGGATGGAATCCTCCTCAGGACATGCAAATTCCTTTGCAAGTTTTGCTAAGGCATCCGCCGCAGAATTGCTTCCACGGGGAACCCTATACAAAGTAGCAATGGGGATTTGTTCCAACAAGTGAAGTGTATACTGGTGATATTTTAGGAGATTCGGATTCAAGACTTTATAAGTTCCGGCGACTTGGTTAATAACCAGTTGGGAATCCCCAAAGATCTTAATCTCTTTAATCTCCATTAGAATTGCAAGTTCCAAACAAGTTATCAGAGCTTCGTATTCAGCTTCGTTGTTTGTGCAAGGCTCCGACAAGTGGTAGGAAAAATGCATCATTCCTTTTTCTGGTGTAATAAAAATTAGACCGACTCCAGCCTTTCCAGGAATTACAGATTGTTGGGTCGCAATCCTACGAGAGGATGCTGCCCCATCAAAATATAATTCCCAGATGGCCTCTACAGATTCCCCCAAACTCATGATTTGTTCGTCGGGTAAATCATCGTTCAAAGGAGAATCTGCCGGCAGCGGGTGTGCTGCCAGAAAATCGGCAACAGCCTGTCCTTTCACAGCACGAAGGGGAGTGAAAGTAATCTCAAATTGCAACAATATCATAGACCAACGAGCTAAACGTCCTGACAACGTAGGTCGGGTCATAAGATATTGCAAAGGATTAACTCTTGAAATCAAACTGATTGAGTGGGAGAGCATGTAATGCCTCAGTTTCTGAGCTGCAAAAACTAAAGCAAGACAATGCTTCTCAATTGACGGGTATCGAATTTCAGTAGGAAGGAGTCTTCGACTAAGGTAGTAGAGAGCATTCTCTTTTCCTTCGTCTATACTTTAAAAATATTAGTTTTCTTTGGGACTTAAAATTAAATTCTAAAATCGAATTGTCTCGTTAGAAAAAGTATATCACCTCGAGAGGTGAGAATAAAATTTCATAACGGTATTCAGATTTAGAATTATAAAATTCATCTTGAATATCATGACCGGATGCTAAAGAGAACTTCATATGGCCCCGAAAAGTCAAAATGAGGTTCAACTGAATATCCAGCTACAATATTCAAGAAGTGTGATCGTTAGGTTCACATTCAAAGCCTTATCAAAGAAAGATGTATCTCCCCGAAGGGGGAAAATATCATTCGATGATAATTCTTTGAATATGATAACAATGATCACTAATATTTTAAGTTTTCCCAAAGAAATCCAATTGAGTTTTGAAAAATCAATTTTTAAAATCAGGTGCGTGTGTGGTTCTAAATCTCCTACGAGCGCAAGCCCTCGTAGTTAATTACATCGTAAGAAAACAAGGTCTCCTACGAAAACTCTCGATTAAAATAACGGCAGAAATTTTGTTAGAATTTCTAGGAGTGATATCAAAAAGAGAAGTGAATTTTGGAAATTCAACAGGGAATGGATCAAAATTGAGCAGTTATTAACGGAGTTAAAGGAGGAGAGGTAGGGGACACTTTGAAATTCCAGAACCATCCGGAAGCGTCCCAACTTAATCTAAGTGTTGGGCTTTATGTTTTGGATTGAAATGATATTTAATTAGAGTTGAGCATTTTTATTAGAAATTTGGGACTATATTCCCGAAATTTGGGGTCTTATAATCAAAGATCTGCCCCGGAACCTAAATCTATTTTGGACACTGGACCACAGTCGTCTGAACCTAACTAATGCAGTGCAAAACTTGGACTTACCCCGGCCTGGATTGGGGAGCCAGCTAACCACCTAATCGATTTTAAAAGAGATGAATCCGGGTCTTTTATGAAAGAGTGGTAGGGACGTTAACAATTAAAGTTTTGGAGAGGCGGGGCCGACATCTAGAGATTTTCCTAATTGGCCCCTTTGACTTATGTTGGGTGCTAAAATGCTAAGGACTATGAAATTAAAATTTTGACTCTTTAATTTGTATCTAATGCAATGCATGCTGGTTAACAAACTTCAAATCAAATATGCTTGAAATTTTTAAAAACAGGCTTATAAAATAATTTTTTAGAAGACTGGACTTCCCAAGGTCCGGCACCTCGTCCTCATAGGTCAGACTATCCGGACTCTACCCGCAGGCGGGGAAGGGTCTAAAGCAAGGAAAGAGTAATGCAAAAATATGCATGCGACCCCGGGGTCGATCCCCGGCTAATTCCCTAGATTCGTTATCTTTTCTATGTTTATTTAGACTCACTAAAATTTTAGACTTTTAAAATTATGAGTAGAAAACTTTCACACCCTCACGAGTCTCACGTATCCAGGCGAAAACAAAAGAACGGCATACAATCGCCAAAAAACTAGTAAAAACAAGTAATCCTAAAGGCAATCAAATCATCACATCAAATATAAATTAATTAATAAATGTCCATAGGCAGAATTGCCTTGCTTATTACAAACCAGAATTTTACAGAAAGTAAAGTGGCCGGGCACCACTGACAACAACCCGGATTCTAAGACTAATAATGACGCAAGTTATTTTGAGTGGGATACTCTCAATCTTCAAATCTTCAAATCTTCAATCTTGTTCTTCTTTGGACTCCTTTTCTTCAATCTTCTTGGAATCTTCGTAGTGGATTACCCAAATGGACAAGAGGGCACTTCCCTTTAAGGGGGAAGGCCACTCTTTCCTCTTTGGGTAAGGAGGAGGTATGATCCAAATTTGGATTTCCAAATGGAAAAAGGAGTGTTCCCTAAAGGGGTATCCTTTCCTCTTTGGAATCCAAGCTTTGGATCTATGTATCCCAACTCAAAATCAACTTTCACAACACTTGACACTTACACAAATTACATTAATATCAAAATAAAAATCTAGACTCACCTGCAGGGTTATCCTAAGCAATTAATATATAAAAAGCAGTTATTCCCAAGCAGTTGTATATGAGCAGAAAAGAAAGTAAACACACTGGCCACGCTCTTTTTATGATTTGGGGGCTTTAGCAGCTGAAGCACCTGTGCAAAGAGTTTATAATATTTATGCATTTTTTTGATTTGCCCCCTTTTTATATTGCCCTGCATGAGCGTGGCCACCTGCAGAAAACTGTGTCAACATCCAGATCATACCTAACCTAAGGGTAATCTAGTCGCCAAACACATCAATCCATCCACAGAGTACAGAAAAAGTAAGCAGACACAGCAAAGCAATTTCATCCACAACATGCAGTGAAAACTACGAAAAATCCGGCACACAACAGTAAAGTAAACACCGACCTAACCTAGATCTAGAGTTGGTTGTCCTAGCACATCATCTAAAGTGTGTGAGAAAGGTTGTGTGGCTGGGGTAGACCCTAAAGTGGGTTATTAGTTGAAGTTCTCTAAAAGTCTGGGTTTGTTAAGGTTCAAAAGGGATTTAGATTAAGATTTAAGTATTAGTAGATTAAGAATTTTAATTAAATATATTTTAAAAGTTAATTGATTGCTACCTTTTTTTCACACCGAGGCCGTGAAGTTTATTTCACCTTCCTTGGGGCTAAGCTAATAGCCTCGTAGGCCTGGGTTACCCAGTAGTAATCGGGGTTGATTAAGTTATTTAAGTTGGTTGGAATTAAAAGAGTGGATTGATATTAAAGGGAGTTGGTTACTGATTTTAATGGGTTGATTGAGAATTTTATTAACCTATTAAAAAGAATTCTGAAATTTGAAAGGGTTAATGGGTTTTAAGAGATTATCCGGATGTGTTAACTAAGGGGTCAAAAATTGACTTTTAAAATTAGAGTTAATCTTAAGAATTTCAGATTTTTAATAAATACTAGACCTAATTATGAGTTGTTAGACAGGTGGTACATTCAATTTGGAGTTTTCTATCAAAAGTTATGATTTTTAGAAATTTTAACCCAATTTTGACTTAGAGTTGACCAAAATGTTGACTTTTTGACTTTGACCTGATTTTGGGGGTTTAATATTTTTAATAAACATTAGGCATTATAATGAGTTGAATGCAAGTGAGTTTGGTCAATATGGATTTTTCTTGATTTAGTTATGGATTATCGAAGTTTGGGCATTTTAATGAATTTTAGGAATTTCTTAATTAGAGGGTCTCTCTTGTGATTTTGCTTCAAACAAATTCCCAATCTCTTGAAAACACCTCCAAAGGTCAGGAATAGCCTAAGGAGGGATCCCCAAGTGTTTGGGAGATTTTTTTTGATTTTTTAATTATTATTAATTAATTATCTCAATTAAACATTGATTTTCACTTAAAATTAAATTGGGGTTTAAGTTGCTGTCAAATCAAGGGGCTTTTAATACTCATGGGTTAAGGTTTCAACACTGATTAATATGAAGTATTAAACTTGAATTTTGGATTTAAAAGGGATTTATTAGGGTTTAATTAAGGGGGGGGGGGGGGGGCAATTCTAGCAAGGGCAAGCTATGGCTCCTAATTGGTGAACCAAATGAACTCCAAATCTGATGAAATTTGGACCATGGGGTCACATGATCCCAAGGCCTGAACACACCAAATTTGGGCTCAATTGGAATACTCTAAGGTGGCTAACTAAGCCACCTAAGGTGAGCTCTAAGTCACCTTCAAAAAATCCTAGGGAGCTATCCTAAGGTTGGATTGGGGCAAAGTCAGTGGCCCTAAACTCCATATCCTAAGCATAATCAACACACAAAAAAACCAGATCCTAATTCTCATTGGATAGGCTTAAAAATCCCAATTTGAATTTAAGGGTCAACCCATGACCCTTAAACTCAAAATTGGGGGAAAGTGCCCTTAGACTTTTAAAACAGGGGAGAAAAAAATTTGGACATGTCAAATACATGCCCAAATTCAATCTCCCAAAGTTCCATGCCCTGGAGACTTAACTACAAATAGTAATTGCATAAATTGAAATAATACCATTAATGAAATTAAGCTTAACATACATGCAATTAGGGCCTGGAACCATAGGGCTTTTGAAGATCTCCCTGAGACCTTTCCAATGAGCCTAAAAACACCTAATTTGGTCAAGTGTGCAGGGAGATATGGATTTTTGAAGTTCCCTTGATTTTCTGGAATTATTAATCCAGCCATTACACAGTCAGCCGCGCTTTACACGCGGCGCGTCCCGATTGGCTGGGCAATCATTGGCGCTGACTGGGTAACGGTCGGATTAATCGTAGCCGTCGGATGCGGGATCGGACGGCTAGGATTCAAGGCGCTCCGGAACCACGGGATTTAATCCGAGCCGTTGATCGGAATCAATGGCTGAGATTTCGTCTTCAACCTCCGCTCTTACCCGAGGCCGTGAAACCTTCTCCGGCGTGATCCGATTGATCCCGCCGGCGAACTTCGACAAAATTTCACAGGGAGGATCAGGGGGGTGGAAACCTTCAATCCAACGGTGGAAATCCGTTGGGGGGTGAAGGTTTTTCTTCACACTTGACCGGACTACCTAGCTAGGGAGCTCGGGATGAAGGAATTACCGCAGAGAAAGTCTCAACGAATGAGCTTCTCTATCTGGAAGCTTCAGGAGACGAAGGCGAGCAGGTTTCCTTCAGAGGCCGCGACTGGAGAACGGCTGGAGGTATGACTTCGAGCGGGACGCCGAAGCCTTTCGCCGGAGTTCGCTCGAAGCGATGGAAGGGACGGTCTGGGAGCTCGAAGGAAGGTGCTGGGAGATCGAGGAAGCTCTGGGGAACCGTTCGAAAACTCTGGGATCGTCTGGCGAGCCTTGGGGAGCACCACCCTATTCAGCCTCCTCCCGCGAGCTCGGACGGCCAGGATTGAAGTGGAGGAGGTCGCGGATTGATGCCAAGTGGAAAGGGGCACCATTCCAGAGAGCTCGTGAGCCTCAAGCCGGCGAGCCACAGCCTTTGGAAGGCTTTCGGTCTGGGGGGACCACCGGAGCTTGCTCTCCATTGGTTCCGACCGCCGCCGGCCATGGTCTGGGTCGGATTGACCAGGGAAGGCCGATGGGGACATGCTGGAGCCAATTGTGGAGTCAAATTGGCCTGGGGAAGCTGGGATCGATCTGGTGGCTCGGTTGGGCTCGAACCTGCTTGGTTTGAGTCGGATTGAGCTCGATTCAGGTCAGACCAGACCCTGGGTTTGGTATGGGAGGCAGGTCTGGGTCTGGTGCACCCAATGCAAGTGGCAATCGGGTCGAATTCGATCTGGATTAAAAGATGGCTCGGGTTGATCCAAACCTGCTCGGTTCGGGTCAATTTGGGCTCAACCCAGGTCAGGCCAGACCCTGGGCTTGAAGTGGGAAGTGGGTCTGGGTCTGGTGCACCCAATGCAAGTGGCAATTGGGTCCAATTTGATCTGTGTCAAAGGTTGGCTCGGGTCCAAGTGTTTTTGGCTACTTTGGGTTAGCCTAACTATTGACCCAAGCTAGCTCAAGGCATGGGCTGGCTGGAGGAGGTGTATTGGACCTAGGGCCACCTATGGGAGGTGTTGGCCAGGTTCAATTGGATTTAGGTTGAGAGTTGGCCCAATCCCAAGTGCTATTAGGCACTTTGGGCTAGCCTAACTCTTGACCTAAATGAGCCCAAGGATTGGGCTGGTCAAGGAAGGTGTATTGGGTCAATGGGAACCCAATGGCACCTTGATTTGGATTCAATTTGATTAAGATCAAAGGATGGCTCAAGGGAGGTCTCTCTTGGGTCACTTGGGTCAAGCCATAAGGCTAACCCAAGTAAGCCCAAGGCTTGGATGACCAAGAGGGGTCTCTTGGGTACCCAAGGGTTCATCCCATACATTCAAAGGACTTGGAATGGAGTAGATTCAAAATTTTGAAAGGGGAGGGGTGTATGGGTCCATGGGTCAAACTTGGTTGACTTGGTCAACCAGGTTGACCCAAGGTCTGGGTTTGAGTTCAACAAGTTGAGTTTGATATTTGAAATTCATTGGAAGTGGTTTCAAAGAGTTTGGAATTGATTTGAATTGAAATAGCCATTAGAAATCTCATAAGGGTATTTTAGTCAATTTTGGCCCATTGGTCAACTAGAGTCAAAAATGGGTCTGAAAAATGCAGTTTACTGCTCAATGGGTTAAAATCAAGGGTCTGGAAGTGATTGGAGGCTTGGATAAGGGTTCCAAGGTCAAGATCTCAAAGGGGTCAGGCTCAGTGGCATAGGCTGTAAATATTTGAAGGTTTTACAGCCTTTGAATTTTAATTCAAATTCTGGGGTTAGAGACCTCAGAATGAGCTCAAAGTTGGAGGGTAGCCTCTAGAGACATGTCTTATCACTTTGCAAGTGATAGACCCTGAATCAGAGGCCATTTGACTGGGTTTTGAAATGTTTGAAAAATCTCTAAAAAGGGTCTTTAGGACAAGGCCTTGAGACTTAGGGTTTGAGTCAGGATTTCTGGATTCTGAAATGAATTTCAGGTTTGAATAATTAAAATTGAAGTATCCAAACCATTTACAATCATGTTGTGATTGTTAATAGATGGATAGGGTCAAGGCTAGATTAAGGATAGGATCAAAGTCTAGGTTAAAATTTGGATTGTCAAATTGATTGGATCAAGGTTTGGATATGTTTGAAATTTGAATTAATTTGGATTTGAATTGGATGGAGTTTGAGATTCAAATTGATCACAGGTAGGAATCAAATTGAAATTGGAGTGGATCAAATATAGAAATTGATTTAAAATTGAGGTTGATCAAAGGTGGAGGTTGATTTGAAGTTGGAGTGATCCTAAGATCTAGGAGAGTTCTAAGATCTAGGATTTAAAGGAATCCTAGGCTCTAGAATAAGCTCTAAGGTCTAGTTCTAGGAAAGATCCTAAGGTCTAGAGTGGATCCTAGGGTCTAGGATTAAATCTGGATTTTGGATGGGTCTTAGTGACCTCATACAAAAATGAGGTCAACAAATGGACCCCCAATGCGTGTAGTAGAAGGAACTTCTGCTGCACACATTGGCGTTGACCGAATGGAAGTAGAATTTTGGGAGTGAAAGGGAGATCATCTCCCAACCTCAAGCCTATAGGATGCTAATGGAAGGCTTACACCTATTGGATAAGGAAAACTGGTAAAAACCAAGGTAGGGAATACCTAACCTTGGGTCTAAGGAAGGGCATCATCACCCAACCTTAGGTCTACAGGATGCTGATAGAAGACTTACTCCTAGTAGACAAGGGAACTGGAGAAACCAAGGTAGGGAATACCTAGCCTTGGGTCTAAGGAAGGGCATCACCCAACCTTAGGCCTATAGGATGCTGATAGAAGACTTACTCCAAATAGGCAAATCAACTGGAAACCAAAGTAGGGAATACCTAACTTTGGGTCTAAGGAAGGGCATCACCCAACCTTAGGTCTACAGGATGCTGATAGAAGACTTACTCCTAGTAGACGGATCAACTGGAAACCAAGGTAGGGAATACCTAGCCTTGGGTCTAAGGAAGGGCATCACCCAACCTTAGGCCTATAGGATGCTGATAGAAGACTTACTCCAAATAGGCAAATCAACTGGAAACCAAAGTAGGGAATACCTAACTTTGGGTCTAAGGAAGGGCATCACCCAACCTTAGGTCTACAGGATGCTGATAGAAGACTTACTCCTAGTAGACGGATCAACTGGAAACCAAGGTAGGGAATACCTAGCCTTGGGTCTAAGGAAGGGCATCACCCAACCTTAGGCCTATAGGATGCTGATAGAAGACTTACTCCAAATAGGCAAATCAACTGGAAACCAAAGTAGGGAATACCTAACTTTGGGTCTAAGGAAGGGCATCACCCAACCTTAGGTCTACAGGATGCTGATAGAAGACTTACTCCTAGTAGACGGATCAACTGGAAACCAAGGTAGGGAATACCTAGCCTTGGGTCTAAGGAAGGGCATCACCCAACCTTAGGCCTATAGGAAATGCTGATAGAAGACTTACTCCAAATAGGCAAATCAACTGGAAACCAAAGTAGGGAATACCTAACTTTGGGTCTAAGGAAGGGCATCACCCAACCTTAGGTCTACAGGATGCTGATAGAAGACTTACTACTCCTAGTAGACGGATCAACTGGAAACCAAGGTAGGGAATACCTAGCCTTGGGTCTAAGGAAGGGCATCACCCAACCTTAGGCCTATAGGATGCTGATAGAAGACTTACTCCAAATAGGCAAATCAACTGGAAACCAAAGTAGGGAATACCTAACTTTGGGTCTCACCCTAAGGAAGGGCATCACCCAACCTTAGGTCTACAGGATGCTGATGAATTGATAGAAGACTTACTCCTAGTAGGAGGGATCAACTGAAAACCAGGGTAGGGGAATACCTAGCCCTTGGGTCTAAGGAAGGGCATCACCCAACCTTAGGCCTATAGGATGCTGATAGAAGACTTACTCCAAATAGGCAAATCAACTGGCAAACTACTAGGATGGTGCACGAACGAAGGGCGTACTCCACCACTAGCGAATAGGAATCAGGGTGGTGCCACGAAGGGCGTACTACACCACTAATCCCCGGGTGAAATGCCAGGGTGGTGCCACAGAGGGCGTACTCCACCACTAGCGGGTCTAATCCTAAGGGAAGGAAAGACCTAACCTTAAGGAGAAGGTGAAAAGGGAAAAAAAAAAAAAAAAAAAAGGTAAAATCAAGTTGTAAATCAAGAAAAGGAAGTTTTTTTATTAATTGATAAAATGAGCTACATCAAGCATAGTATTTCTTAAGGAAACGCCCATTAACAGGTAGCATTGGGTGGTTCCCTTTACAATCTACTAACTGATACGAGCCTCCTTCGTAGACAGTCTCTATAACGAAGGGTCCTTCCCATGTAGGTTCAAATTTGCCTCCCAGCTTCCGATGGGCCAAGATAGGCCTCCGAAGGACCAATACCAAGTCTCCCGCTTGGAAGGTCCTAGGTCGCACACTAACTTATCATGGGCTTGAACCATACGGGATTTATACAACTCTAAACTTTGTTGAGCTTGGAGACGTCGCTCTTCAAGGCCTTCGAGTTCTTCCAATCGTAGTTTTGCATTTTGTTCATTGGTAATTTGATTCTGAACTGCAATTCTAAGCGAAGGGATTTGTATTTCCAAAGGTAGAACAGCCTCAGATCCATACACTAGTGCAAACGGGGTGGATTGGGTCGGGGTTCTATAAGTGGTACGATAAGCCCACAGAGCTTCCACCAAACCGCTCATCCCACTGCCGTTTGTTATCATCAAGGGTCTTTTTGACAATTTGCACCAAGGTTTTGTTGAAGGCCTCGGCCAATCCATTCGCCCGAGGGTAATAGATCGTCGAATATCTCCAATCAATATTATGGCGCCTTACAAAAACTATTGATTTTTGTAGACTTGAATGCGGACCCATTATCGGATATGATTCTGCGGGGTACGCCGAATCGATATACAATATGGTCACGAAAGAATTTTAAGACATGGTGTGATGTTACATTTCGTAGGGGAATTGCTTCCGCCCATTTTGAAAAGTAATCAGTTGCAGCTAATATGAAACGATGACCTCTCACGGAGGGAGGGTCAATCGGCCCAATGATATCCGTGCCCCAACTCTCGAAGGGCCACGAGGCTATCGTAGGGTGTAACACATTAGGCGGTTGATGTAAAACCACACCATGGACCTGACATTGATGACAGTGCTTTGCAGTATTCATGCAATCGTCAATCATTGTAGGCCAGTAGTATCCAAGTCTTTTAATCTTTAATTTCATTTTTTGGATCCGATTGATGAGCACCGCACAGTCCTGAATGAACTTCATTAACAATTTTTTGGGCTTCTCGCTTGTTCAAACAGCGCAGCCACATGTGATCAAAGGACCGACGGTACAACAGATCGTTAACTAGTGCATATGATAGGGCACGTTTCTTAATCTGGTTGGAGAGTGATTTATCCTGGGGAAGCTTCCCTTCTTTAAGGTAATCGACTAAGGGTCGTCTCCAATCGCCTTCTTCGTCAGTTGTCGAAGAGGCAGAAAGGATCTGAAGGGGAGTCTTACTAATGTGTTCCAAATCTATAAGAGAAAGGGTCTTACGACCCTGTATCTCTACAGGGATGGAATCCTCCTCAGGACATGCAAATTCCTTTGCAAGTTTTGCTAAGGCATCCGCCGCAGAATTGCTTCCACGGGGAACCCTATACAAAGTAGCAATGGGGATTTGTTCCAACAAGTGAAGTGTATACTGGTGATATTTTAGGAGATTCGGATTCAAGACTTTATAAGTTCCGGCGACTTGGTTAATAACCAGTTGGGAATCCCCAAAGATCTTAATCTTTTTAATCTCCATTAGAATTGCAAGTTCCAAACCAGTTATCAGAGCTTCGTATTCAGCTTCGTTGTTTGTGCAAGGCTCCGACAAGTGGTAGGAAAAATGCATCATTCCTTTTTCTGGTGTAATAAAAATTAGACCGACTCCAGCCTTTCCAGGAATTACAGATTGTTGGGTCGCAATCCTACGAGAGGATGCTGCCCCATCAAAATATAATTCCCAGATGGCCTCTCCAGATTCCCCCAAACTCATGATTTGTTCGTCGGGTAAATCATCGTTCAAAGGAGAATCTGCCGGCAGCGGGTGTGCTGCCAGAAAGTCGGCAACAGCTTGTCCTTTCACAGCACGAAGGGGAGTGAAAGTAATCTCAAATTGCAACAATATCATAGACCAACGAGCTAAACGTCCTGACAACGTAGGTCGGGTCATAAGATATTGCAAAGGATTAACTCTTGAAATCAAACTGATTGAGTGGGAGAGCATGTAATGCCTCAGTTTCTGAGCTGCAAAAACTAAAGCAAGACAATGCTTCTCAATTGACGGGTATCGAATTTCAGTAGGAAGGAGTCTTCGACTAAGGTAGTAGAGAGCATTCTCTTTTCCTTCGTCGTTAACTTGAGCTAACAGGGCACCTAAAGACTCATCTAGAGCTGCGGTGTAGAGGATTAATGGCTTTCCCGGAATCGGAGCTGCCAAGACTGGCGGGTTAGAAAGGTATTGTTTGATATCGTCAAAAGCATTCTGACACTTCTCGCCCCATACGAATTTAGTATCCTTTTTCGCAAGGACAGAAAAGGGTTGACATCTCCCGGAAAGATTAGAAATAAACCTCCTTATATATGCCAATCTACCTTGTAGAGACCTTAACTGAGTAAGACTCTTAGGAGATGGCATATTTAAGATGGCTTCAATTTTAGCAGGATCTATCTCGATTCCGCGGTGCCTCACTACGAATCCTAAGAATTTTCCCGAAGCGACGCCGAAGGCGCACTTCAAGGGGTTCATTTTCAAATCGTAGCGGCGCAACCGTTCGAAAACAACTCTTAAGTCATACAGGTGAGCCTCTTTAACCTTGCTCTTGACAACTAAATCATCAATATAACATTCAACTTGATTATGAATTAGGTCGTCAAAGATACGGGTCATGGCCCGTTGGTAGGTTGCTCCGGCATTCTTTAAGCCGAATGGCATTACCTTATAACAAAAGATTCCAATAGGGGTTCTGAACGCCGTATTTCTCTCATCTTCAGGGGCCATCTTGATTTGGTTATAACCCGACGAGCCATCCATGAAGGAGAAAATAGCATGTGAGGAGGCAATGTCCACCATGAGTTCTGGTATTGGTAGAGGGAACTCATCTTTAGGGCATGCCTTATTCAGATCCCTATAGTCGACACAAATCCGAATCTGACCATTTTTCTTTCGAACTGGCACGACGCTGGCCACCCAAGAGGGGTATTGTTCCTCTCGAATGAATCCGGCCTCTGCCAATTTCTTAACTTCAGAAACGACTTGTTGCTCAATCTCTAAGCGCATGCGTCGAGGAGCTTGTTTAACAGGGATGGCATCATGCCGAACCCCAAGTTTGTGAACTGCTACCTCAGCAGGCAAACCTGGCATTTCGTCATATGTCCAGGCAAAGCAATCCCTAAACTCGAATAACAACTGGATTAAGTCTCGGGTTTCACCCTCGCTCAACAAAGTACTTATGAAAATCGGACGGGGGTCATCATCGTTTCCCAAGTTAATTTCTCTCAACTCATCGACTGTCGACTTAATTTCCTCTTCAAATTCAGGGGGTGCATCCCGAACTTGAAGATCATCGGGATCGTCTAAAGTCTCCAAACAGAGTCCATCCAAAGGACAAGGAGGATCTGTAGGGACATTTGGAGAATCGAGATGGTAAGTTATCATTAGGCAATACTCATCATCGTCGAATGAACTAACTGTTCCAAAGCCAATACCACTCGTTGGGATTTTTTTATTTATTTTTGTTCGCCAAATATTCTCGTGGTATCTAGCTTGACCCTTAGTCCATCGGTATGGTATAGAACCTTTAGAAAAAGTATTTTTTTTACACACACAGGGAAGTAGCCGAAAGGTAATTCCATTAATTCATTAAAATCTGCCTCCTCAAGGGTTACATCACCTTCGTCCCTTGCGGAGGAGGAGCCAGGAAAGAATTTCTGGACTTTCTTAACTTCACCATCCAAGTTGGGGGCCACTTTAACTTCCAACCCTACAACCCTGCCTGCCGACAGTGGGGTCAGAGAAAGGGCCTCAATCCTTCTAGTGAGCTTTTCATACATTGTTAATTCGGGCTCGTCACTTTTAACTTTTGAAATATCTACCTCAGGGTCACTGTCCTGGTCTAAGGTGAGATCAAATTTTGGAGGAGTATTTATGTTTTGATAATTGAGAGAGAGGGCAGCACCTTGATTTTCTAGTTCACCATCGGAATCTGATTCCAAATCAATGTATACAGGTGCTGCTCTCCTGTCTAATGAAGCACGGCCTCGACCTCGTGCCCTTAAAGCCATCCTCCCACCTCTTTGAGGTAATGTGCTTGGAGGTCTAAGGACAACGATGTCAGAGTCGTCTTCACTACTCGATTGAATCATTTCTTGATTGATATCCTTATCTTTTTCTTTCTTTTGGTTGAATTTTTGTCCAACCATTTTCTCCTCAAATTTGATCTCTAATTTAGAACGGGACGAGGACCCTTTTGGTACAAAATATGCAGCATCTTCGTAGATCCCAATTTCTTGAATTGAGAATGGTTGCAAATCACCCTTAATCACATGTTCAATGCCATCTCGTTGATATTTAATGCATTGGTGCAGGGTAGATGGAACCATTCTATATTCGTGAATCCAAGGTCTACCTAGAAGTGCGTTAAAGGACGTAGTCGAATCAATTATATGAAATTTAGCTTCAGTTTTTAAACCTCCTATCTCCAGGAGTAGAGTGATTGAACCTAAAGCTCTCTCGCCCTTCTCGTTGAACCCACGAAGCACCAACCTGTCGGTTGAAAGCTTGCTAGTATCAACTCTGAGATAGGCAAGAGTCTTTATGTTCATTACGTTGACCGATGCACCCGGATCAACAAGGACTCTTGATAACTTGAAATTTCCCACATCTACGGTAATATAGAGGGGACGATTGTGGTCAGCAGTTCTCAAGAGTAAATCTTCGTCTGAAAAGGTAACCCCAGGGACCTCTTTGAAGTAGAGAGCCTCACCTTCTGAAGTTGCAGCTAACTGTGTTAAGCAAATCTCTGGATCGAGAAGTGCTTTAATTAGAGACTCCCTCATTTCTTTGGAAAGAAGGAGGGCGTCATAAATACTTAATTTTGCTGGCAACTTCCTAAGGTGGGCTAGAAACGTTGTAATCAACTTTAGGAACGACAGACTCGAAAACCCGGAGGAATTAAAGGGAATTCTGGTTGTTGAGGGGAATCCGGACTTAAATTTTCGAATGAAGGTTGCTTGCCTTTATCCTGAGGGGGCAACCTAGGGGGGGTAAGACTTTACCGCCACGGAGTTGCACCTGCTCGACGTCTTCGGGCGGGCAAACTAGGGCAGTGTCTACACACACCATAGGTGTTGGATCATCATTTCCTGAAAGCGAGTCAGAATCTGAAAGTTCTATCAAGATAGGGATTTCCTTGGAAATTGATTTGAGGGAAATCACTTTCTGATAAAGTTTCACATTCGACTTCTTCTTGAATAATCGATTCAGTGAGGTTGGTTTGACTAACCTCGATATTTGGTTCATTAGGAGTTTGATTTGAAACAGGAGAGTCATCAATTTGCATTTGAGATTCATGGTTAATCATCAAGACAGAAGTAGAAGGATGTTTTTTATTCATCTTTTGACCCTTCGCCTTTGATGGGGCAAAGTAAAAGTCAGATAACAAAAGAGGGGAAAGGGTTTTAACACCACCATCCGCCATTCTAATACATCTCTCATCTACACACTTCCTCTCTACAAAATCAGATTTCTCTTCTTTCATATTTTTCTCAGTAGTTCCTAAGACTACTGGAGAGGGAAGTGGCTCAACATCCTTCTGCGAAGCGTCCAGGTCAACTTTCCACACCGGGGCCTGGGCTATCGTAGTCAGCTGTTGAGAAAGACGAAAAGACTTGTTAATCGACTTTTTAAGTGCCCGGGACAAAGCAATGTCCCAACCATCTTCAACAAAACAAGAAGAGTTAAGAGGATTACCTGAAATGGTCTTAATTGAAGCCTTTTCTGGATCGACCAAGTATTCCTTAGGTATTATGATGTTACCTTGGGTGTAGTTCCTCTCAAGCCAGTCTTTGAACACAACGCAGTCCTCAAGAGGGTGACTAAGCATCCTGTGGTACGGGCAATACTTCGGATCATCTTTCTTGCTCTCATCCTCAGGCCTTCTAGCCTCTGGTAACTGAAAATCCGGTTTCTTTAACAGACTCCTGAAGATCTTCTTAACTGACTCCCTTTTAAATGGATAAGGCTTTGCCAATCTCTCTCTAAAAGGGATGGAGGAGGGATCTCTAGTATGTTGAGGAACTATCTGAAAGGGCTGCTTCTGAGGCGGCTGTGGTGGAAGTGGAGTGCTAGGCTGACTAATCACTGGCCTCTTTCCTTTATCTACTGCTGAGACCACAGCTTTCTTTTCAAATGTTTTCACCAATTTTGGACCCTTCCTTTCTTCAGACTGCTCTCGTAAGAATGGCATCCTAGGAGCCTCTTCCTGCAAATTGCTAGCCTTATTAAGAAGTTTCTCAAAAGTTTTAATAGTGAAACCCTTCAGGAGAAAAGCAACAGGACCGTGGATATTCTTCAAAAGGATCTCCACAGCATGTTGTTCTTGCAACTGGGGTTCACACTTCATCGAGAGGTTTCGCCACCTCAAGATGTACTCAACTAGAGACTCTCCCGGCTTTTGCTTTTCAACCACGAGATCGCCCACGGTGGTGCGTTGTTGCGCCCCAGAAAATCTCTTAAGAAAGAGGTTTTCTAGGTCGCTAAAGGTTCTTACTGAACCGTTGGGCAGATCGGCGTACCATTCAAAAGCAATGCCGGATAGACTACTTACAAATTGGCGAAATAGTAGAGCATCCGACCCTCCTGCATTGCAACAGCTTGCTCGGAAGTGGGCCAGATGCTGTCTCGGATTTTCAATTCCAGTGAAAACTTTAAAAGTTGGTGGCACAAAGCCCTTTGGGTAAGGAACTAAGTCATATTCCTCGGGATAGGGTCTACCCTTTGAAATAGACACAGTTCCTTGAGCATGGGCTAAGGCCTCCCTTACCTGGTCCTCAATTAACTGCTTGATATCCCTCTGAGGTGGGATTGAAGGAATGGAGGAGACTGCAGGGTGAACTGGAGGTGTCTCTACTGGACAAGGGAGAGTCACAGGTGGTGACTCGAGAGGTCTGGAATTAAGTTCTGCCCTTTTGGCCTTTTCTGTGAGCTCTCGAGCTGACTGGTGGATCATGAAAGACTCTTGCTGTGATTTGTCCAACTTCTCTTGCATTTCTCTAACTTGTGACATCATGCTAGCAAGCTGAGTCTCCAAGTTTTTTATATGTTCTTCATCTCTATCTTTCACAGACTCATCTGACTCTGACTCAACAGCATGTGGATCATCATCCTTAACAAATCGGCGCTTGCTGGGCTCAGCTTCTTTATTAGACCCTCTAGTTTCAACCACATGAATGCCCCCAACATAATCATCTTCATCTCCAAGGAGACCATCCATATCAGGGATCAAAAGAAGCCATTCCTTCTTTGTTCAACAAGATGTTTCTTATTTCCTGGACTACCTCCTCGACCGGTCTATCCCCAATTGATTTAGGGTCAAGGGGTAAGTATCCTTTATACTCAGCCATATCAAACAACTCTTCAGAATCCATAAGGGCAATGATTTCTGTAAGTTATGGATTAGGATCTGGTTGAGACTTTGTATCCGGTTCATCTTCCATTTCTAAATCCTGGTTAACTCTCTCCTCTTCGACTATCCCAGAGCTGGTAGTCAGAAGAGTGGCATCCTCTACAGGGAGAGGGACATATTCCTCAGGAGAAGTAGGAGCTTGTAAAGTGATAGTTCCCACATCCGGTAAGGTAAGGTCCTCAGACACCTGACTAAGGGGCCTAGGAATGACACTCGGACTTTGGGAATCATCAACTGGGGTAGCAGGAACGGTAACTATTGGATCCGGAGTCAGGCTGACCGTGGCAGGACTATCAACTGTAACAACTGGAGTACTAGCCTGAACATCCATCAATTCAACTGAACTCGGAGTAGGGTCGACTGAAACTCGTTGGAGCTGCAGAATGAACTTAGAAGTTCTAGGAGGTGGTGGCAGACTCTCCAACTTGGTTCTCTTTGGCACATATCTCCTTTCAGGAGATTTAGGTCTTTTTTCCTTTAAGGTCCACAGACTTTTGAACTTCAACCCCCTTTGGTTTGACAATCACAGAGGCCAATCTTACAGGTTTATGTGGGGGTACCGGGGGTCTACCAGTAGGATGGCGGCCTCTCTCGGACCCAGTCAACACAATACCCTCTGTTTGGGAGGACAGAGGGCGTGGCACCCAGTGATATCCATCAACCAGTACTGAAGTAGCGGGCTGTCTAGCATACTTCTTATTTTTTCTAACGAATTGAGGGGTTAAATTCTTTGCTTCAGATACTTCTTCCTTCAACACTTCTTTTTGGAAGCGATGTGAGATCACTCCCTTCAATTGTTTCACATATTCTTCCTTAGTCTGACCAGTCTGTGCAGCACAGGTATGAATTATATTTCTCAGAGTCCTTGTCTTTTGAAGATGTTTTTCTTTCTGAGTTTTCTTGGTCGAGTAGTCGACCGGGCATGGTGGAGAACGGGCTATCCTAGCTATCCTCTCCTCCCCTTGAGCTGAAGCCAAGGGGTAAAAGCGACTTCCCTTTAGGAGGGGAGAGGAAGCAGGAATAGGTAGCTCCTCAACAGCCTCAGGTTCTACTTGAGCCAAGGTCTTAAAGGGTAGAACTCTCTTAGCCTTAGAGATTTTCTTTCTAAGTCTCCTCAAATAATTCTTCTTCTGATTCTTCGTGGTGAATCTAAGTCCAGAACTAGACCCTTCTTCAAAAACAGACTTAATTTCAGTGGGAGGCTCAACAACCGGTTCAGGCTGTTCCTGATCATCACTGACTACTGGCAAGGTGGGTGCAGATCCAACAATTAACTCAACTACTGGGGGAGTTTCCTTACTGGCATCCAGGCTCACAATCTGGTGTCCATCCATAGAGAGCTCTAGAGTACTGAATCCCATTCCAAAAAAATAACAGTGCTCCCTTGGTCATTAACAGTTGAGGACAACTCTCGGTCAAAAGAGAAAATCAGTTGGCCAGCCATTTGAAATTTTCTGAAAGTTAAAAAAAATGATTGAAATTAGATTTTTTTTTTTTTGAAAAGAGTGGTAAAAAAAGTATTTTATTATCATTTTTTTTGAAAGTATGACATATATTGGCCCACGAGGAAATCGTATGGGGTAACATATGTCAACTTGGAGTTTAAGAAAATTTTGAAGAAATTTTGAGAATTTGAGATGGGTTTTTCTTACAAGTTCAAAAAAAACACAACGGACAGAGTTTCCCCTTGCCCGAAGGCTTATGGAATTGTGAGAAAGCTCAAGTAAGGAGGAATAGTTTAACCCTCCCCACCCTTAAAAGTCAAAGGGGAAGTGAGGGGGTTAAAACTAACAAGTTTTGGGATGAAATCAAAGATTTGCATTCTTTTCAATTTTAAGGATTTATATGTTGAACGAAAAATTTATCGACCATAAATCCATAAAATTAAAAAGGATATCCAGAGATCTGATTTGACACTGTCGCCTCACAGGCCGTGCTGGGGCAGAAGGTCAAAATCAGAACGAAAAGCCAAATTTAGAGGTGGAACCTCTCTTTTAGTATTTTGTTATTATTTTAGATGTTGGCCACACTCACCCAAGGAAGAAATGGGCAAAGGGACCAACGGAAGAAATGATAGTTAAAACTACCGATGAAACAAAACTTTGCCATTATTAAAGATGGAGAGAGAGATTTGTCCCACCGGGCGTGCCATTTTTTTGTTGGTGGAATTTTGGAAAACAGGTTTTGAAAAATATTAGTTTTCTTTGGGGATTTTAAGATTAAGGTTGAGCTCTAATTCTAAGGTCGAATCAACTCGTTAGAAAGAGTATATCACCCCGGGGGACAAAGATAAACTTTCATAACGGTATTCAGACTTAGAAATATGTAAACTCATCTTGAATATTATGATCGGGTCCTAAAGAGAACTTCATATGGCCCCGAAGGAGCAAAGTAGAGTTCAACTAAATACCCAATTACAATATTCAAGAAGTATGATCGTCGCATTCACATCCAAAGCCTTATCGAAGAAGGATATATCTCCCCAAAGGGAAATGATACCATTCTACGATAATTCTTCTAATGCAACGACGACGATCATCATTCTTTAACTTTTTCCCAAAGAAATCTAGTGAAGTTTTAAAATCAATTTTAAAATCAGGTGTGTGGGGTTCTAAATCTCCTACGAGCGCAAGCCCTCGTAGTTAATTATATCGTAGGGAGATAAAATCTCCTACGAAAACTCTCTCGCTTAAAATAATGGCAGAATTTTGTTTAGAGTTTCTAGGAGTGATATATCAAAGTATGAGTAGAATTATTGGAAACTCAAAAGGGAATGGATCAAAATTGAGCACTTATTAACAGAATCAAATGGAGAAGAGTAGGGGACACTTTGAGATTCTGGAACCATCCGGAAGTGTCCCAACTTAATCTAAATGTTGGGCTTTATGTTTTAGGATTGAAATGAAGCTTTAATTAGAGTTGAGTATTTTATTAGAAATTTGGGATTAGATTCCCGAAGTTTGGGGTCTTATAATCAAAAATCTGCCCCGGAACCTAAATCTACTCTGGACACTGGACCACAGTCGTCCGATCCTAACTAATGCAGTGCAAAACCTGGACTTACCCCGGCCTGGATTGGGGAGCCAGCTAACCACCTAGTCGATTTAAAAAAGATGAGTCCGGTCTTTTATGAAAGAGTGGTAAGGACGTTGTAATTAAAGTTTTGGAGAGTTGGGGCCGACATCTAGAGACTCTCCTAATTGGCCCCTTTGACATATGTTGGGTGCAAAAAATGCTAAACTGATGCAATTAAAATTTTGACTCTTTTGGTTTGTATCTAATGCAATGCATGCTAGTTAACAACTTCCAATCAAGTATGCTTGAAATTTTAAAAACAGGCTTATAAAATAGTTTTTTTAGAAGACTGGACTTCCCCAGGTCCGGCACCTCGTCCTCATAGGTCAGACTATCCGGACTCTACCCGCAGGCGGGGAAGGGTCTAAAGCAAGGAAAGAGTAATGCAAAAATATGCATGCGACCCCGGGGTCGATCCCCGGCTAATTCCCTAGATTCGTTATCTTTCTATGTTATTTAGACTCACTAAAATTTTGGGACTTTAATTTTTTGAGTATAAAAATTTTCACACCCTCACGAGCCTCACGAGTCCAGGCAAAAACAAAGAGCGGCATGCAATCGCCAAAAAAAACTAGTAAAAACAAGTAATCCTAGAGGCAATCAAATCATCACATCAAATATAAATTAATTAATAAATGTCCATAGGCAGAATTGCCTTGCTTATTACAAACCAGAATATTGCAGAAAGTAAAGTGGCCGGGCACCACTGACAACAACCCGGATTCTAAACCTAGTAACGACGCAAGTTATTTTGAGTGGGATACTCTCAATCTTCAAATCTTCAAATCTTCAATTTCATTCTTCTTTGGACTCCTTTTCTTCAATCTTCTTGGAATCTTCGTGGTGGATTACCCAAATGGACAAGAGGGCACTTCCCTCTAAGGGGGAAGGCCACTCTTTCCTCTTTGGGTAAGGAAGAGGTATGATCCAAATTTGGATTTCCAAATGGAAAAGGAGTGTTCCCTAAAGGGGTATCCTTTCCTCTTTGGAATCCAAGCTTTGGATCTATGTATCCCAACTCAAAATCAACTTTCACAACACTTGACACTTGCACAAATTACATTAATATCAAAATAAAAATCTAGACTCACCTGCAGGGTTATCCTAAGAAATTAATATATAAAAAGCAGTTATTCCCAAGCAGTTGTATATGAGCAGAAAAGAAAGTAAACACACTGGCCACGCTCTTTTTATGATTTGGGGGCTTTAGCAGCTGAAGCACCTGTGCAAAGAGTTTATAATATTTATGCATTTTTTTTAATTTGCCCCCTTTTTATATTGCCCTGCATGAGCGTGGCCACCTGCAGAAAACTGTGTCAACATCCAGATCGTACCTAACCTAAGGGTAATCTAGTCGCCAAACACATCAATCCATCCACAGAGTACAGAAAAAGTAAGCAGACACAGCAAAGCAATTTCATCCACAACATGCAGTGAAAACTACAAAAAAAAAAAAAAAACCCGGCACACAGCAGTAAAGTAAACACACGGCCTAACCTAGATCTAGAGTTGGTTGTCCTAGCACATCATCTAAAGTGTGTGTAAAAAGGTCGTGTGGCTGGGGTAGGTCCTAAAGTGGGTAAATAGTTGAAGTTGTCTAAAAGTCTGGATTTGTTAAGGCTTAAAAGGGGAGTTAATGTTAAGATTTAAGTATTAATAAATTAAGAATTTTAATTAAACTTATTTTAAAAGTTAATTGATTACTACCTTTGTTTCACACCGAGGCCGTGAAGTTTATTTCACCTTCCTTGGGGCTAAGCTAATAGCCTCGTAGGCCTGGGTTACCCAGCAGCAATCGGGTTTGATTAAGTTATTTAAGTTGGTTGGAATTAAAGGAGTGGATTGATATTAAAGGGAGTTGGTTACTGATTTTATGGGGGTTGGTTGAGAATTTTATTATCCTATTAAAGAAATTCTAGAATTTAGGAGAGTTAATGAATTTTTGAAGTTATCCAGATATGCTAACTAAGGGGTCAAAACTTGACTTTTAAAATTAAAGTTAATCTTAAGGGTTTCAGATTTTTTTAATAAATACTAGACCTAATTATGAGTTTTTAGACATATGGCACATTCAATTTGGAGTTTTCTATCAAAAGTTATGATTTTTAGAAATTTGGATATATTTATGAAAATTTTCAATTATTTCAATTAAAGACTATTCTAGTGATTTGGGCCTAAATGGATCTCAAACTCCCTGAAATCTCTCCCAAAGATCAGAGGTGATCTAAGGGGAGATTATCAAGCATTAAATTAATTCTTGGGATTTTTAATGATTATTAATTAATTAATATTAATTAAACATTGAATTTTACTTAGAATTAAATTAAGGCTTAATTTGATGTCCAATCAAGGGGCTTTTAATTCTCATGGGTTAAGGTTTCAACACTGATTAATATGAAGTATTAAACTTGAATTTTGGATTTAAAAGGGATTTATTAGGATTTAATTAAGGCTAGGGGGCAATTCTAGCAAGGGCAAGCTATGGCTCCTAATTGGTGAACCAAATGAACTCCAAATCTGATGAAATTTGGACCATGGGGTCACATGATCCCAAGGCCTGAACACACCAAATTTGGGCTCAATTGGAATACTCTAAGGTGGCTAACTAAGCCACCTAAGGTGAGCTCTAAGTCACCTTCAAAAAATCCTAGGGAGCTATCCTAAGGTTGGATTGGGGCAAAGTCAGTGGCCCTAAACTCCATATCCTAAGCATAATCAACACACAAAAAACCAGATCCTAATTCTCATTGGATAGGCTTAAATCCCAATTTGAATTTAAGGGTCAACCCATGACCCTTAAACTCAAAATTGGGGAAAAGTGCCCTTAGACTTTTAAAACAGGGGAGACAAAATTTGGACATGTCAAAGACATGCCCAAATTCAATCTCCCAAAGTTCCATGCCCTGGAGACTTAACTACAAACAGTAATTGCATAAATTGAAATAATACCATTAATGAAATTAAGCTTAACATACATGCAATTAGGGCCTGGAACCATAGGGCTTTTGAAGATCTCCCTGAGACCTTTCCAATGAGCCTAAAAACACCTAATTTGGTCAAGTGTGCAGGGAGATATGGATTTTTGAAGTTCCCTTGATTTTCTGGAATTATTAATCCAGCCATTACACAGTCAGCCGCGCTTTACACGCGGCGCGTCCCGATTGGCTGGGCAATCATTGGCGCTGACTGGGTAACGGTCGGATTAATCGTAGCCGTCGGATGCGGGATCGGACGGCTAGGATTCAAGGCGCTCCGGAACCACGGGATTTAATCCGAGCCGTTGATCGGAATCAATGGCTGAGATTTCGTCTTCAACCTCCGCTCTTACCCGAGGCCGTGAACCTTCTCCGGCGTGATCCGATTGATCCCGCCGGCGAACTTCGACAAAATTTCACAGGGAGGATCAGGGGGGTGGAAACCTTCAATCCAACGGTGGAAATCCGTTGGGGTGAAGGTTTTCTTCACACTTGACCGGACTACCTAGCTAGGGAGCTCGGGATGAAGGAATTACCGCAGAGAAAGTCTCAACGAATGAGCTTCTCTATCTGGAAGCTTCAGGAGACGAAGGCGAGCAGGTTTCCTTCAGAGGCCGCGACTGGAGAACGGCTGGAGGTATGAACTTCGAGCGGGACGCCGAAGCCTTTCGCCGGAGTTCGCTCGAAGCGATGGAAGGGACGGTCTGGGGAGCTCGAAGGAAGGTGCTGGGAGATCGAGGAAACTCTGGGGAACCGTTCGAGAACTCTGGGATCGTCTGGCGAGCCTTGGGGAGCACCACCCTATTCAGCCTCCTCCCGCGAGCTCGGACGGCCAGGATTGAAGTGGAGGAGGTCGCGGATTGATGCCAAGTGGAAAGGGGCACCATTCCAGAGAGCTCGTGAGCCTCAAGCCGGCGAGCCACAGCCTTTGGAAGGCTTTCGGTCTGGGGGGACCACCGGAGCTTGCTCTCCATTGGTTCCGACCGCCGCCGGCCATGGTCTGGGTCGGATTGACCAGGGAAGGCCGATGGGGACATGCTGGAGCCAATTGTGGAGTCAAATTGGCCTGGGGAAGCTGGGATCGATCTGGTGGCTCGGTTGGGCTCGAACCTGCTTGGTTTGAGTCGGATTGAGCTCGATTCAGGTCAGACCAGACCCTGGGTTTGGTATGGGAGGCAGGTCTGGGTCTGGTGCACCCAATGCAAGTGGCAATCGGGTCGAATTCGATCTGGATTAAAAAATGGCTCGGGTTGATCCAAACCTGCTCGGTTCGGGTCAATTTGGGCTCAACCCAGGTCAGGCCAGACCCTGGGCTTGAAGTGGGAAGTGGGTCTGGGTCTGGTGCACCCAATGCAAGTGGCAATTGGGTCCAATTTGATCTGTGTCAAAGGTTGGCTCGGGTCCAAGTGTTTTTGGCTACTTTGGGTTAGCCTAACTATTGACCCAAGCTAGCTCAAGGCATGGGCTGGCTGGAGGAGGTGTATTGGACCTAGGGCCACCTATGGGAGGTGTTGGCCAGGTTCAATTGGATTTAGGTTGAGAGTTGGCCCCATCCCAAGTGCTATTAGGCACTTTGGGCTAGCCTAACTCTTGACCTAAATGAGCCCAAGGATTGGGCTGGTCAAGGAAGGTGTATTGGGTCAATGGGAACCCAATGGCACCTTGATTTGGATTCAATTTGATTAAGATCAAAGGATGGCTCAAGGGAGGTCTCTCTTGGGTCACTTGGGTCAAGCCATAAGGCTAACCCAAGTAAGCCCAAGGCTTGGATGACCAAGAGGGGTCTCTTGGGTACCCAAGGGTTCATCCCATACATTCAAAGGACTTGGAATGGAGTAGATTCAAAATTTTGAAAGGGGAGGGGTGTATGGGTCCATGGGTCAAACTTGGTTGACTTGGTCAACCAGGTTGACCCAAGGTCTGGGTTTGAGTTCAACAAGTTGAGTTTGATATTTGAAATTCATTGGAAGTGGTTTCAAAGAGTTTGGAATTGATTTGAATTGAAATAGCCATTAGAAATCTCATAAGGGTATTTTAGTCAATTTTGGCCCATTGGTCAACTAGAGTCAAAGATGGGTCTGAAAAATGCAGTTTACTGCTCAATGGGTTAAAATCAAGGGTCTGGAAGTGATTGGAGGCTTGGATAAGGGTTCCAAGGTCAAGATCTCAAAGGGGTCAGGCTCAGTGGCATAGGCTGTAAATATTTGAAGGTTTTACAGCCTTTGAATTTTAATTCAAATTCTGGGGTTAGAGACCTCAGAATGAGCTCAAAGTTGGAGGGTAGCCTCTAGAGACATGTCTTATCACTTTGCAAGTGATAGACCCTGAATCAGAGGCCATTTGACTGGGTTTTGAAATGTTTGAAAAATCTCTAAAAAGGGTCTTTAGGACAAGGCCTTGAGACTTAGGGTTTGAGTCAGGATTTCTGGATTCTGAAATGAATTTCAGGTTTGAATAATTAAAATTGAAGTATCCAAACCATTTACAATCATGTTGTGATTGTTAATAGATGGATAGGGTCAAGGCTAGATTAAGGATAGGATCAAAGTCTAGGTTAAAATTTGGATTGTCAAATTGATTGGATCAAGGTTTGGATATGTTTGAAATTTGAATTAATTTGGATTTGAATTGGATGGAGTTTGAGATTCAAATTGATCACAGGTAGGAATCAAATTGAAATTGGAGTGGATCAAATAAAGAAATTGATTTAAAATTGAGGTTGATCAAAGGTGGAGGTTGATTTGAAGTTGGAGTGATCCTAAGATCTAGGAGAGTTCTAAGATCTAGGATTTAAAGGAATCCTAGGCTCTAGAATAAGCTCTAAGGTCTAGTTCTAGGAAAGATCCTAAGGTCTAGAGTGGATCCTAGGGTCTAGGATTAAATCTAGATTTTGGATTTTTTTTAAAAGTTATTTAAAACTTAATTTTTGAATCATACTCAGATACCACTTTAGAGTTCATAAAGATTATTAAACCTTGATGAACTAGCTCGAGCCTAACCAAGAGGGGGATGAATTGGATGCTTTAAAAAAATCTTTAGGAAAAAAAAATCCTTTATAAACTTTTCACAGCCACACACGATAATCTACACAATAGATTTAGAAATAAGCAAATTTCATAACAAAATAAATCAAATTTTCAAACACACATATAATTGTAAAAAATAAAGTGCAAAAAATAATCAAAATGAAAACACCAGAATTTATAGTTATTCAATTAACCTGGCCTACATTCACTCCTTGGAGACTACCTCTCCAAGTATTGTACTAAACATTAGTGTCTCTCCTTTTGTTGTCACTACAAGGCAAAGAAGCCCTTACAGACATTATTTCAATAACCTGATGTGGTAGAGAACCGTGACTCTTTTATAGCCAAAGAACTTTAACTCTATTTTCACCCTCCAAGTGATGGTCAGAGAACCACAACTCTTTTTTCATCCTTCAGGTGATAATCAAAAAACCATAACTCTATTTTCACCTCCATGTTATTGTCAGAGAACCATAATCCTTGCTGAAGAACTTCATCCTCGAAGTAACTAAGAATCTAGGTATATGCTTGTAGATTCTAGGAAAGATTCTTTCTTGGACCAACCTTGTGAATCAGCTCACAACTTCTCCCTCATAAAATCTCTCTATCTTCTCTCATAAAGCTCTCCTTCTCTCCCTCAAGGCTCTCTTTCTTAAAGTCTAAATAGCCAAAGATTTCCTAATAATTGTATAAAAAACTATAAGTAGTGGGCTTCAAGAAACCTTAAT
>JACXSL010000860.1:0-14000 GCA_019514585.1 Dendrobium officinale
AAAACAGTAAAGTGACACCAGATTTATAGTGGTTCGGTCTATAACCAGACCTACATCCACTCCCCAGAGGCACCCTCTGAGTATTGCACTAATACCAATAGTGACTCTCCTTTAGCACCCACAGCAAGGCGGAGAAGCCTTTACAACACACTCTTTTCACCACTCCCCGGTGCGGCAGAGAACCGTCCGTCCATTTACACAATTCCCAGTGTTGGCAGAGAATCGTCCGTCCTTTCACACTATCCCCAGTGTTAGCAGAGAACCGTCCGTCCTTTCACACTCTCCTAGTGTGGGCAGAGAACCCTTCCGTCCTTTTACACTCTCCTAGTGTGGGCAGAGAACCCTTCCGTCCTTTCACACTCTCCTAGTGTGGGTAGAGAACCCTTCGGCTGTTCACACTCTCCAAGTGTTGGCAGAGAATCGGATCTCCTTGACAAATCTTCTCATAAGAATCTAGAAGGAAGAAGGAAAAGAGTGAAGTAATCCCAATTCACAAGTAGAGACTCTTACCTTTGAACTCCAAGTGAAGCCTTCTCGCTCCAGTGGTAGGAATCCTCCCTTGAATGCTCTTTTCCACTCTCTCCTTGGTTATTCTCTCAAGAGGCACGAAGATCAAATGACAAAAAGATTGGGTGGCAGTCTAATTTGGACTATTTATACAAAAGACAAGAAAAACCGCCCAAAAAAAGCAAGTATTTAATTCTGTACGCAGTGGATCGTCCCGTACGATCGTGGATCGTCCTGGACGATTTTACTTAAACGATCTAAAACGACCCTTTTTGAATATGTGTACAAAATGTCTTCGTACAGCTGATCGTCCTGTACGAACTAGGTTTGTCCAGTACGAACGGTTATTACAAGGTCGGTTCTAAAAACTGCTGAAAATTGTCCTAAGTCGGTTAATCGTTTGGACGAAAATTTATTCGTCTGGACGAAATTTTTACAGAGGACCGATCGTCCTGGACGATTCTTTACTTCGTCTGGACGAAAATTTTCAAGAGGACCAATCGCCACGGACGATAATTTAATTTTGTCGGGACGAAAATTTTCCAGAGACCCGATCGTCCTGGACGATTTTTAATTTCGTCTAGACGAAATATTTCCAGAGAACCAGTCGCCACGGACGATACTGTAATTTCGTCTGGACGAAAATTTTCCAGTGAACCAATCGTCTTGTACGATATTTTATTTCGTCCTGGACGAATAGGACTTAGAAAAATTTTTCGAGCAAATTCCTATTCGTTCCAAATGCTCTATAGGAGATAACTGTCTGATCGTCCAGTACGAACTGGAAATCGTCCTGTACAATCAATATAAATTTTATATGATCTCTTCATGTGTGTGTGTATGTTTTTATTCACTCAAGTTACAATCACTCCCTTTCAATTTTTTATTTCAAAGAAAAGTGCAAGCTTCAAATATTACAGAGTATCTCATACTGAATTCAATTTGAAGTCATCGTAATCTGGAGTTCGTTTTCCCTGAAATGTTAGTACACACAAGAGCAAATATAATTCTTCTAAAATTGTCAGGAGATAACTACACATTTGAACAATAATATTTGGAATCATAAAAACTTCATAAGTTACAAAAATGTAAAGCATACAAATAGAAACTATCTTAACAATCTCCCCCTCTTTGATGATAGCAAAATAATTATTGTTTGTATGGTTTCAATTTAAACAAATCTCTTATCTCCTAAACTCCCCCTGAATTGATGAATACATGAAAATAAGGAGGAAATTTAAACCATAAAACACAAAAAAAAAAAATTATTTTTCAAAAAAAAAAAATAAACTAGAGATACACAAACAAAACATACAAACACAATGATTTCTCCCCATTTTTGACAACAACAAAAAGTGAAGAAGAAATAGACGAGAAATGTAAGTAATTGTATTAAATTCATTTGAACATTTAATCTAAATGGTGATTGACACAAGGTATGCAATTTTAAACTAAAAACATTAGGTCAATCATAGAAATTCATGAAATTTAAAAAGTGATATAACATTGTAAATAAGAAGAATTTAGCAAATACATGATTCAATTTAGACATTTCAATATGGAAAATCATTACAAGAGAGATGAAAAAAAATTCGATATTTCAAAGTTCAATAGAATATAAATGAACATAAGATCAATTTGAATTAAGAGATTGAAAGAATTTGGAAAGAAGAGAATTACCACATGTGGCGCTTTGCACATCTTTTTCAAAATTTTTAGGTACATTTTTGTGCATCTTTTGATATTGGGCTGATTTTGTGCATCTTTTTCATATTTGTGAACCTTTGCGCATTCCTTTTGATTTTTGTACTTTTTGTACAATTTTCAAGAGTAATTGAGACCAATTCTTTCCAAAATCAATAATCTAAAATTTCAAATATTTCTAAGTGCATAAATATTATTTGAGCAAGGAAACACAAAATAAGAAAACATCTAAATTGCAATAATATTATTAACTTTTATATAGTCTAAATGAATAGACATGAATTTAAAAGTTCTAATTACAATAAGTTTTAAACAAGTTTTAAAATTAGAAAGACTAGATTTTCTAATGTAGATAATCTCAAATTATAATCTAATTTAAGCACTATGAAGATTAAATAATACTAATGAAATTCATAAAAATTAACCACATTTCAAAAACAAATCAACTTTGAAACAAGTACGAAATGCATTGATATTAATGAAAGGATTACACATTTCATAATATCTAAAGACAATTAACAAAATACACTTAACTTAAAAAAAAATATAAAAACAAACACTTAATATAAACACTAACACAACAAAACATAAAAACATGAGTACAACAAAGACACAGAAATTCATCTCTACTGTTCTGGAGGAGGAGGAGGAATGCCACCGAAAAGGTTGAAGTAGGAGGCCATCAACATTACATTGGTATTGATTTCATGTACTTCATTTCTAATGATACCAATGTCTTGTTGCTTCTTCTTCTTCTTCTGAGGTACTTCCATGTGCTTTTTCTTTTTCCTTTTCCTCCTTGAAGAGCAATCTGAAGGAAGCATCATTATAGTAAACTGGCTCTTCATATTCTTCATCAGGATGCACCAAATTATATTTCTTTTCCAAAATGTAAGTAATTAAATGTCCCAAAGAAATATTCCTTTTTCTCTTCTGTTCAGCATGTCCTATTCTGAAAGCCCATAGATATGATCTATAATAAGTTGGGCTTCGTCGATAGGGTGACCATCCATAATTAAAAAGGTTATAACAGAAAGGAGAGGGATAATATTGATCCTATCACCAGCTTTAGGAATGATTGAAGAACGAAGGATATGCTGGATGATACGGGCATTCTTGGTCATGTCGGATACTCTAGCAACATGATAAGTTAGGCCACTTTTTCTAATTACCCTATTGACATCATACCATTGGAAAGTGTTTTCACTCATTAGGGTGTGGGCTCTATATCCTTCAGTTCTTAAGTTTAGAAATGCACCAATGTCATGCTTGGTGATTTCTACTTTTTGCTTGAAAACAAAGGAACTAATGGAAGAGTGGTCCGAGTTAAAACTCATGTTTGCTAGGAAATAGTGGAAGGTTTGCTTGTTGTAGAAGTGGACGAGAGAAAGTATGAATTGGAATTGGGTTGAGGCAAAAAGGTGCATTACCTTAAAATTTATCTCCCTTTGGATTAAGATGCGAGATGGAGTTATTTTGGCGGAAGCAAAACGAGGAAAGGATTCCTCATTCGCCTTAGAAAGGAAGTTTTCTGAGGCATTTCTATTCGGCTTCTTCACTAACACCTTTTGTCTTTTGCTTGAGGAGGCCATTGACAATTTGAAGTAGAAAGGGATTGAAAGAGAAGTTTGGAAGTGTGATTGTTGAGTTAGAAAGCCTTCATATTTAAAGAAAAACGATACGTTCGTCCTGAACGAAAACAGTTCGTCCTGGACGAAAATCATCATTCGTCGGGACGAAAATATTTCGTACAGTTGATCCATTTCGTCCAAAATGTAACAACTTTTCGTAATCAACACAACTTACGATGCGTCCCTTCGTACAGGCTTTTTGACTTGACCGATCGTACAGACGAAATAATTTCGTACAGACGATCCAAAAGTAACTTATTTTTCAGTCTCTTGAAAACCGTCCCCTACAACGAAACGACATTTGTTCGTCTGGACGAACCAAAAATTCGTACAGACAAAATCCATATTTAAAACTGTCTTATCCACTCAACCGCTGCATTCAATCGTCTCGACGTTTGAGAAAAAGAAAAATTTCGTCCTGGACGATCGTCAGATCATATAGACGATCGTCAGATCGTATAGACGATCTAATTAAAAACTGCTCTCAAAACGGTTAAAATTCACGCAAACCAATTTTTCTCACATCTTCCAGTACGAAACAAAAATCGTCCCGGACGATTTCCTCCAATTTTTGAATTTTGAATTTTAATTTAAGAAAATCAAACTAAACATTTAAAAACACAGAAAACATAAAGCAAAACAATAGATTCAAAAACAAATTCATTCAAAACACTCAAAATTTCACAAAATCAAAAACAAAACATAAACATAAATATCAATGTTGCAAAGACATTTCGTTTAGGCATTTAAATCAATAACACCAAGCTTTGTTCTTAAAGTACTGAAGGTATCAAGGGCTAAAGGTTTTGTAAAAATGTCTGCAAGTTGATTTTCAGTTGAAACATGTGTGAGTTCAATTTCTCCTTTGGATACATGATCCCTTATGAAATGATGTCTTATATCAATGTGTTTGGTTCTAGAATGTTGAATAGGATTTTTGGAAATGCAAATAGCACTAGTATTGTCACAATAAATTGGAATAGTGCCTACAGATAATCCTAAATCAATCAACTGTTATTTTAATCAAAGTACTTGTGCCACACAACTTCCTAATGCAATGTATTCTGCTTCTGCAGTAGATAGGGCTACTGAATTTTGTTTTCTACTGGACCAAGAAACTAATGAATTTTCAATGAATTGACATGTTCCAGAAGTGCTTTTCCTATCCACTCTATAGCCTGCAAAGTCAGAATCTGAATAACCAATAATTTCAAATGAAGAGCTAAACTTATGATACCAAATTCCTAAGTTTTGAGTTCCTAGTAAGTATCTTAAAATCCTTTTCACTGCTGTCAAATGTGATTCTTTTGGATCTGATTGAAATCTAGCACACAAGCAAACACTGAATATAATATCTGGTCGGTTAGCAGTCAAGTAAAGCAAAGATCCAATAATCCCTCTATATTTCTTTTGATCAACAGATTTTTCCTTAAGGTCCTTATCCAACTGAACTGAGGAACTCATTGGTGTAATAACAGGTTTAGCATTGTCCATTTCATATTTCTTGAGGATGTCTTTAATATATTTAGTTTGACTAAGAAATGTCCCTTCCTCAAGTTGCTTGATGCTAAAACCTAGAAAGTAATTTAAATCTCCTATTAGACTCATTTCAAATTCACTACTCGTTGTATTATAAAAATCATCACAAAGATTTTTATTTGAAGATCCAAAGATGATATCATCCACATAAATTTGAACAATGAGTATTTCCTTTCCAAATTTATTTAAGAAGAGAGTTGTATCCACACTTTCTTTTTCAAAAGATCTTTCAAGTAGGAAAGTGCTCAATCTCTCATACCAAGCCCTAGGTGCCTGTTTCAATCCATATAATGCTTTTTTTAACTTAAAAACATGATTTGGGTATTTTGAATTTTCAAATCCTGGAGGTTGTTCTACAAAAACATCTTCTTCACTAACACCATTCAAAAAGGCACTTTTGACATCCATTTGAAACAATTTAAAACTTTTAAAACAGGTAAAGGCAAGTAAAACCCTAATTGCTTCAAGTCTTGCTACAGGGGCAAAGGTCTCCTCAAAATCTATTCCTTCAATTTAATTATACCCCTTAGCAACTAATCTAGCCTTATTTCTAATGACTACTCCTGAGTCATTCATTTTATTTTTGAACACCCACTTAATTCCAATAACACTTTGATCTTTTGGCCTTGTAGTTAATTCTCAAACTTTATTTCTTACAAATTGATTTAACTCTTCTTGCATGGCCAATATCCAAAATTCATCAGAAAGTGCCTGATCAATATTAGTGGGTTTTATGGTTGAAATAAAGGCTGAATGATTGACTTCCTTATTTAATCCACGCCTAGTTCTAACACCCTCACTAGGTTCTCCTATAATCAATTCTCTTGGGTGGTTTTTAAAAAATCTCAAATCTCTAAGCAAAGGGTTTTCTCTTTCCAAATTTTCTTCTACATTTTCTTCCAAATTTAATCTATCAATCTTTTGGGAGTTTTCCTCAATTTCTTCTTCAACAATTTTTGACTCTTCTAAATTTCCAAATTCATCAAATACAACATGTGTGGTTTCTTCAATAACTAAAGTTCTTTTGTTGAATACCCTATAAGATTTTCCAACACTTGAATATCCAACAAAAATTCCTTCATCTGATTTTGGATCAAATTTTCCTAAGGCAGATTTTCCATTGTTATGAATGAACACCTTGCAACTAAAAATATGCAAATGAGACAAATTTGGTGTTCTACCTTTTAGTAACTCATAGGGTGTTTTATTTAAATTCGATCTCACATTTACCCTATTCAGAACATAACATGCAGTGCTAACCGCCTCAGCCCAAAAATATCTAGGAAGTGAGTATTCTGCCAACATTGCTTTGGCGGCTTCTATTAATGTTCTATTTTTCCTTTCAACTACCCCATTTTGTTGAGGGGTTCTAGGTGCAGAAAAATTGTGATCAATCCCTTTTTCTTTACAAAAATTTTCAAATCTTTCATTTTCAAATTCTCCTCCATGATCATTTTGTAAAGACATTATTTCACATCCTAGTTTTCTCTGTATCCAAGTTGAAAAATTTCTGAATTCCTCAAATGATTCACTTTTATGAAAAAAAAATCTAACCCAAGTGAATCTAGAGAAATCATCCACAATAACAAATCCGTATACCTTCCCTTCTAGACTTACAGTTCCTACTGGTCCAAAAAGATCCATGTGAAGAATTTCTAATGGTTTACTAGTTCTAAGATCATTATTGGACTTAAAAGAGGACTTCACTTGTTTTCCTAATTGACATGCATCACAAAGGTGGTCCTTAGTAAAGTCTAGTTTTGGTATACCTCTTACTAAATTCTTTTGGGTAATTCTCCTAAGATTTTCATACTAGAATGACAAAGTCTCATATGCCAAAGCCAAGATTCATCAGAAATAGTTTTCAAACAGAAAGCAAAAGGAGTATGAAATGAATTCAAATCTAGCATTTAAACATTGTTTACTCTTTTTCCATTTAAAACGTCTTTCCCATTTAGGCTTAATATGCAGCTAGTAGGTAAAAATTTCACATTATATCCCTTGTCACATAGCTGACTTATACTTAACAAATTATGCTTTAAGCCTTCAACCAATAACACATTGTCTATAAAAAAGTTTTTGAAATTACCAATCATACCAGATCCAACCACTTTCTTTGTGGTGTTATCTCCAAGTGTAACCTTGCCTCCATTCCTGGCTTCTAGCGATATGAATTGTGCAGTATCTCCAGTCATATGCTTTGAACATCCGCTATCCAGGTACCATATGCTCCCACGAGGTCTTGTGTGAGAGCAATCTTGCAAAAATATCAAATGTTAGACCTGGGAACCCAAACAAGTTTGGGTTCACCTTTTAGCAATTTATAATCAGATGCATGTATGATATGTCTAGGTTTATGCATCTTAGGTCTCCACACCAAATTAGATTTTATCATCAAGGTTTAGGTGTGAGCTATATGTCCCAAAAATCCACAATTATTACATTTAACATTAGGAAAAATATTCCTAAGTTTTCTTCCATGTGATTGTCTTCTAAGGGATTTCATAAATTTAGGATAATATTTAGGATTTGTAAAATCTTCAAGTCTGGGGGGTTTCTTATTATCCTCAAGAGCTCTTATAGTTAGTTTGTAAAATGAATTCATATCTTTCAAAATTCGATTTGTATAATTGATTCTATATGCTTTGCTCTCAGATTCATCCTTAAAATTTTTAAATTCCTTTTCAAGATCAGCATAGGATGATTTTAGTTTTTCAAAATTCTTATTCAAGTCATCATATTCATCAAGTAGTTTCATGTGGTTGTCATCTATTAAAGCATGGTCTTTCCTAAGGATTTCGTGTTCCTTTTTGAGTTCTTCCTGTTCTAAGCTAACACTAACATGCATCTTTTTCATTTTCCTATATGCATCATGCATGTGTTCAGAAACTTCAAATAATTCATCATAGGATAAGTCACATACTTCTTCTTGCTCTGAATGATCCACATTGTCTGCCATTAAGCAAAGATTAGTGACTTCTTCTTCTTTTTCTATCTCAGATGAGTCTGAAGCTGAGTCTGCCCAGAAAGCTCTTTGAAACTTCTTCTTGCCCTTCTTTACCATAGGTTTCTCCTCAATCTTCTCCTTACTAGGAGTGGCTTTGAGTTTTGGGCAATCAGTCTTGATATGACCTGGTTTCCTGCATTCATAACAAATCACTTTATTAGAAACCTTGTCATTTCTATTAAACTTACTTCTATTCCATTGCTGGCGTTTCCTCTGCTTCCTCTTTAAAAAGCTTTTGAATTGTTTAGTCATCAGTGCAACATCATCTTCATCCTCAGGTTGTGAGTGTTCACTCTCTGACTCTTTCACTTTTAGTGCTATATTCTTCTCCTTTCGTGGTTTACCTGCATCAATCTTCCTTTGACTTACTCCTTGCTCATAAGCAATGAGTGAACCAAGAAGATTGTCAATAGAATAAATGTTTAAATCTTTAGACTCTGTAATTGCAGTAATTTTTGCATCATAAGTAGTAGGTAAACAACGAAGAATTTTATTAACCATTTCAGCATTAGTTAATTCCCTACCAAGTGCATGCAAAGAAGTGACAATTTGTGTAAATCTTGTGTACATGTCGAAAATAGATTCATTAGGTTTCATGCGAAATAATTCATAGTCATGTAACAAGATATTGAGCCTTGATTGTTTAACCTCATTTGTCCCTTCATAAGTTATACAAAGTCTATCCCATATGTCCTTTCCGCTTTTGCAAGTGGAAACCCGCATGTAGTCTTCAGATTTTAAAGCACAAAAGAAACTATTTAAACATTTAGCATTTAATTATGCTAAGTCACGTTCTTCTACAGTCCAATCTGTAAAATGTATTTCTACCATTACTCCATCAACCAATCTAGTTGGTTTTGTGTAGCCATCCTGGACTAGCATCCACATGCGATAATCAAGTGACTGTAAGAAAGTAGACATGCGTGTTTTCCAAAAATCAAAAGGAATATTGTCAAACAGTGGAGGTCTAGTGATAGAGTAACCCTCAGGTGTGTTTCGGTTTCCGAAAGTAGCCATCTACGTTAATCAAAAAGTACTTCAAACTTATGATTTTGAAACGATGCTCTGATACCACTTGTTTAGTCTAGTAATTTGGTTGTTAAGCCTAAGTGAATGAAAAAAATTTAAATCCCCTTTTAGAAAATTATTGAACCGAAATAAAATTTCTTTTAAATTTTGTAGAAAAATGTTTTTCAACCACAGAGTTTTTAAAACTGAAATATAAAGTGCGGAAACGTGAAAACAGTAAAGTAAATGACATCAGATTTATAGTGGTTCGGTCTATAACCAGACCTACATCCACTCCCCAGAGGCACCCTCTGAGTATTGCACTAATACCAATAGTGACTCTCCTTTAGCACCCACAGCAAGGCGGAGAAGCCTTTAAACACACTCTTTTCACCACTCCCCGGTGCGGCAGAGAACCGTCCGTCCTTTTACACAATTCCCAGTGTTGGCAGAGAACCGTCCGTCCTTTCACACTATCCCCAGTGTTGGCAGAGAACCATCCGTCCTTTCACACTCTCCTAGTGTGGGCAGAGAACCCTTCCGTCCTTTTACACTCTCCTAGTGTGGGCAGAGAACCCTTCCGTCCTTTCACACTCTCCTAGTGTGGGCAGAGAACCCTTCGGCTGTTCACACTCTCCAAGTGTCGGCAGAGAACCGGATCTCCTTGACAGATCTTCTCACAAGAATCTAGAAGGAAGAAGGAAAAGAGTGAAGTAATCCCAATTCACAAGTAGAGACTCTTACCTTTGAACTCCAAGTGAAGCCTTCTCGCTCCAGTGGTAGGAATCCTCCCTTGAATGCTCTCTTCCACTCTCTCTTTGGCTATTCTCTCAAGAGGCACGAAGATCAAATGACAAAAATATTGGGTGGCAATCTAATTTGGACTATTTATACAAAAGACAAGAAAAACCGCCCAAAAACTGCAAGTATTCAATTCTGTACGCAGTGGATCGTCCCGTACGATCGTGGATCGTCCTGGACGATTTTACTTAAACGATCTGAAACGACCCTATTTGAATATGTGTACGAAATGTCTTCGTACAGCTGATCGTCCTGTACGAACTAGGTTTGTCCAGTACGAACGGTTATTACAAGGTCAGTTCTAGAAACTGCTGAAAACTGTCCTAAGTCGATTAATCGTTTGGACGAAAATTTATTCGTCTGGACGAAATTTTTACAGAGGACCGATCATCCTGGACGATTCTTTACTTCGTCTGGACGAAAATTTTCCAGAGGATCAATCGCCACGGACGATAATTTAATTTCGTCGGGACGAAAATTTTCTAGAGACCCGATCGTCCTGGACGATTTTTAATTTCGTCTGGACGAAATATTTCCAGAGAACCAGTCGCCACGGACGATACTGTAATTTCGTCTGGACGAAAATTTTCCAGTGATAAGTGTAGTAGTCCAAAATATAATCAAACTAATGATTAAGATAAATTATATTTATAATCCTTTTCTTTGCTTATAGGCATTTTGGCAAACTTGGCAGGTGCCTTCACATATTCTTGTTGGACTTCAATAACACATTTAGTTCTCCTAACTCCAAAATTCTTCACCCCAGTGATACATATCTTAAATGTCATGACCATCGATCGAAAGTGTCCCTTTAACATTCATTTTTTGTAATAAGGTTCCAAAAGACACGATGCGTAAATAACATTACGAATGATTAATGAGAGAAAACACATATACAAAAACACCAAATTTTATATGATTCAACCAAATCAAGCCTATGTCTATAGCAACTTAGAGCGATGAAGTTTTCCTTATTAGATAGGATACACAAATACGATAAATTTTTCTTAATAGTCTTTTTTTTCTTTTCTCTCAATTACTTTCATCTTTTACTCCAAACTTATTTTTAATTATTGAAAATGGTAAGATGTGATTACTCATAACTTATGTTCTATCAAAAGTAGACAAGCAAAGGCTTCGTTTGGGACAGCTTTTTCATTGCTTTCTGAAGTGACATTGTAGTATAAAAATTTTATGATCTAGAAATTTAGGATGTACGATGTGCACATTACCCTTTCCCATATGAACATAACAACCAAAATTTGATGTATAATTGTACAGCTTATTATTAGAACACATGCTATGAACAAGGTTCAAAATTTAGTATGCTTTCTATTTGTCTCCATTAGTCACAAAATATACCAAAATCTACATAAGTAATATTTTCGGTTGATGCTTGTCCTATGGTTGACATTTGCCTAGTGTTCTTTTTTATTTTGTGCACTTTCTTCTTACAATAGTAACAAGCCATTTCCTTTAACCTACAATGAGACTTGCTCCTACCATCATTAGAAGTGGATCCCTTCTAAAAACATTCCCCTCCAAATCACAAACATTCACATGGATTTTCATCTCTTGCACCTTAGAGCTTAGAAATCACATCTTTGAATTTGATGACCTGGAAATTTTTTATAAGACAAAGTTTACAAACATCAATAAAGTTTGATACTCATCTTTAGTAAGCATAACAATGTTCCTCAAATATGTAAATGATAGAATTGAATTCATTCAACAACAACATCAAGCCTTCATCCCACTATGTAGGGTCGACTACATGAATCCTTTTTCTCCATTGCGTTCTATTAACAGTCAAATTCACATTTAAATCTGATAAAAAATATCATTTCTAATATTTTCTATCCTTGTCTATTTAGGTTTATCTCTATCTCTCTTAACATAAGTCAAATCAAATACTTCTACACTCCTAATCGGGTCATTAGAATGCCGACATTTTAAGTGATCAAACTATCTATAGCGACTCTCTATAATCTTATTTGCCACTGGATCTACTTCAGCCTTTTCACATATATGCTCGTTTCATATTTTGTCCCTAAGAATAAAGCCACTCATCCACCTGAGCAAATGTTAATAAGTATGTACCTTCAAGCACGTGAAGTATTTCACATCTCTTCATCTTCATCTGATAAGGTTTGTTAGAAAAAAAAATGCCATATACAAGCTTTAGATTGAGCCATAAACCTTCAATAATTGTTTTTTTCTCGAAGACCTACATCAAAACCTAGCTCATCCATCAAATAATTTTTTTTTTAGCTTTAGGCAAATGCATTTACTATTTTTTTGAAACGTAGGCAAATGCATTTACTAAGTAAATTGCCCACTCTAAACTATTCCTAAGTCCGCTCATAAATCATTGCAGCTTAGCTTCAAACCATCTAAACATAATTTATTGAGATTTTCAAATTTACAATCATACAGAAATATTATATTGGGGAACTTAATCGCCAGAACTGAACTGAAGGATCATAATTACCATCACTCATCCTAATTACCTCACTGAAGTAAATTAACGTATAAAGTTTCATCAGAATACTATTGATATCAAGCTAGATAACGATAATTAATGAACAAATTAAGTCTAACTCTCAAACTTCTTGTGTTTTCTATGCAGGTTGCCCTTCTCTTCCATCTGGAAATGATGAGCAGAAATCTAAAATTTACAAGTGGAGAGCTTCATTTGATAGAATATCGAGCAGAAATGCTTTCTCAGTGCTTTCATAAATTAATGCAGCATATTTGGGATATAACCCATGCATGTTCTACTGTATGGACACTTTTAACTAATGAACTGATACATTGAACTGCTCAAACTATTTGATTTTGTTACTACTACAACAATAACAACGACAAGTCTTTATCCCACTGTGGGATCAGCTACATGAATCTTTTTTTCTATTGTGTTCTGATAAGGTTTTGAAGAATTCAAAATTAGTGAAGAATGCGATCAAATCTCAATAGTCGAAGGTATATAAAATTTATTTATAAATTAGCTTGCACACATTTGTTTAGTTGTTTCTACATTTTACTAATTTATCTCAAATGAAAATATTATTGAATTTGAAAATTTTTGTAGAATCGACATTAAGTTTTCTAATATTTGATATCAGATCCATTTCAAGACTTATGCTTTGATATTTTGATTTGTTTAATTTTATTTCAGGGTATAATGATAGAATAAAGATCTAAGATTATTTTTTTATCAGATTAAAGTTATAAAGTTTTTTTTTTGGATTATATTTATATTATATTCATGATTTAAAACAAAAATTTTGATTTTAAATATAATTTTGGTTTTTTTACAAAATCTCAAATGATATACTATTTTGGAATAAAAATTGTATATTTATTCTATTTATTAATCTTGTTCGCAAATATGAATTTTACTAGTTTTTGATATATATATATTTTAGTTGAAACTCACGAGAGGGTCCTATATGTTAATATTAGGAAAAAATTACAGAGTCCTTAAGGGGATCTCAATCTCACTACCGCTTAAAGAGCTACAAAATTGAAATAAAAGAAAACCTACGAGTTCGAGATCCCCGCTAAAAAATAATACAAAGAAACATAGGAACATGTTACGGTGCTTAAGAAAATGCACCAAAAAATAGGGAGTAAGCAAAAAACAATCAAAAAGCTCCCAGCAACAGGTCTCCACAGACCTTGCAATCAAACGGCTAAGAAAGGACCTGCACAACCAAAGAATGAACAAAAAACTGCAGAAAGATAGTAAAGTAAATGACAAGACAAAGGATACTAGTTTTTGATATATAAAATTACAGGAA
>JACXSL010000864.1:0-116210 GCA_019514585.1 Dendrobium officinale
CTCGTTAGAAAAAAGTATATCACCTCGAGAGGTGAGAATAAAATTTCATAACAGTATTCAGATTTAGAATTATGAAATTCATCTTAAATATTATGACCGGATGCTAAAGAGAACTTCATATGGCCCCGAAGGGTCAAAATGAGGTTCAACTGAATATCCAGCTACAATATTCAAGAAGTGTGATCGTTAGGTTCACATCCAAAGCCTTATCAAAGAAAGATGTATCTCCCCGAAGGGAGAAAATATCATTCGATGATAATTCTTTGAATATGATAACAATGATCACTAGTATTTTAAGTTTTCCCAAAGAAATCCAATTGAGTTTTGAAAAATCAATTTTTAAAATCAGGTGCGTGTGTGGTTCTAAATCTCCTACGAGCGCAAGCCCTCGTAGTTAATTACATCGTAAGAAAACAAGGTCTCCTACGAAAACTCTCGATTAAAATAACGGCAGAAATTTTGTTAGAATTTCTAGGAGTGATATCAAAAAGAGAGGTGAATTTTGGAAATTCAACAGGGAATGGATCAAAATTGAGCAGTTATTAACGGAGTTAAAGGAGGAGAGGTAGGGGACACTTTGAAATTCCAGAACCATCCGGAAGCGTCCCAACTTAATCTAAGTGTTGGGCTTTATGTTTTGGATTGAAATGATATTTAATTAGAGTTGAGCATTTTATTAGAAATTTGGGATTAGATTCCCGAAGTTTGGGGTCTTATAATCAAAGATCTACCCCGGATCTTATATATAATTTGGACACTTGACCACAGTTGTCCGAACCTAACTAATGCAGTGCAAAACCTGGACTTATCCCGACCTGGATTGGGGAGCTAGCTAACCACCTAATCGATTTAAAAGAGATGAGTCCGGTCTTTTTTTATGAAAGAGTGGTAGGGACGTTGTATTTAAAGTTTTGGAGAGTTGGGGCCGACATCTAGAGATTTTCCTAATTGGCCCCTTTGACTTATGTTGGGTGCTAAAATGCTAAGGACTATGAAATTAAAATTTTGACTCTTTAAGTATGTTTCTAATGCAATGCGTGCTGGTTAACAACCTAAAATCAAATATGCTTGAAATTTTTTAAAAAACAGGCTTATAAAATAATTTTTTAGAAGACTGGACTTCCCCAGGTCCGGCACCTCGTCCTCATAGGTCAGACTATCCGGACTCTACCCGCAGGCGGGGAAGGGTCTAAAGCAAGGAAAGAGTAATGCAAAAATATGCATGCGACCCCGGGGTCGATCCCCGGCTAATTCCCTAGATTCGTTATCTTTCTATGTTATTTAGACTCACTAAAATTTTAGACTTTTTTAAGGTTATGAGTAGAAAAACTTTCACACCCTCACGAGCCTCACGTATCCAGGCGAAAACAAAGAACGGCATGCAATCGCCAAAAAAACTAGTAAAAACAAGTAATCCTAAAGGCAATCAAATCATCACATCAAATACAAATTAATTAATAAATGTCCATAGGCAGAGTTGCCTTGCTTATTACAAACCAGAATATTACAGAAAGTAAAGTGGCCGGGCACCACTGACAACAACCCGGATTCTAAACCTAGTAATGACGCAAGTTATTTTGAGTGGGATACTCTCAATCTTCAAATCTTCAAATCTTCAATTTCATTCTTCTTTGGACTCCTTTTCTTCAATCTTCTTGGAATCTTCGTAGTGGATTACCCAAATGGACAAGAGGGCACTTCCCTCTAAGGGGGGGAAGGCCACTCTTTCCTCTTTGGGTAAGGAAGAGGTATGATCCAAATTTGGATTTCCAAATGGAAAAAGGAGTGTTCCCCTAAAGGGGTATCCTTTCCTCTTTGGAATCCAAGCTTTGGATCTATGTATCCCCAACTCAAAATAAACTTTCACAACACTTGACACTTGCACAAATTACATTTTATATCAAAATAAAAAAATCTAGACTCACCTGCAGGGTTATCCTAAGCAATTAATATATATAAAAAAAGCAGTTATTCCCAAGCAGTTGTATATGAGCAGAAAAGAAAGTAAACACACTGGCCACGCTCTTTTTATGATTTGGGGGCTTTAGCAGCTGAAGCACCTGTGCAAAGAGTTTATAATATTTATGCATTTTTTTTATTTGCCCCCTTTTTTTATATTGCCCTGCATGAGCGTGGCCACCTGCAGAAAACTGTGTCAACATCCAGATCGTACCTAACCTAAGGGTAATCTAGTCGCCAAACACATCAATCCATCCACAGAGTACAGAAAAAGTAAGCAGACACAGCAAAGCAATTTCATCCACAACATGCAGTGAAAACTACGAAAAAACCCGGCACACAGCAGTAAAGTAAACACCGGCCTAACCTAGATCTAGAGTTGGTTGTCCTAGCACATCATCTAAAGTGTGTGAGAAAGGTCGTGTGGCTGGGGTAGATCCTAAAGTGGGTTATTAGTTGAAGTTGTCTAAAAGTTTGGATTTGTTAAGGCTTCAAAAGGGGATTTAGATTAAAAATTTAAAGTATTAATGAATTAAGAATTTTAATTAAACATATTTTAAAAGTTAATTGATTACTACCTTTGTTTCACACCGAGGCCGTGAAGTTTATTTCACCTTCCTTGGGGCTAAGCTAATAGCCTCGTAGGCCTGGGTTACCCAGTAGCAATCGGGGTTGATTAAGTTATTTAAATTGGTTAGAATTAAAAAAAGTGGATTAATATAAAGAAATGAGTTCATTACTGATTTTTAAAGTTGATTAATTTAAGTTTTCCATTAATTGATTCGTGGCGTTGTGCCACCAGGCTCGAGGAACCAGCCTCCTTAGGACACTTAGCCCCGCAGCCCGGAGTAGTCCAGCCGATAAACCAAATTAATGTAATTGAATTAAAGATTTTTTAAAATGTTAAATAATTAAAAATTAATCTATTTTAAGATTTAACACCCCTTAGAATCCATTCGTGGCGTTGTGCCACCAGGCTCGAGGAACCAGCCTCCTTAGGACACTTAGCCCCGCAGCCCGGAGTAGTCCAGCCAATAAACTTCATCTTTAGGGTGGTTGTTGTGTTTTAAAGGATTTGTTAAGTGTTTTAAGCGTCAAACCAATATTTTTCTGAATTTTAGAATGATTATGAGTTTTAAGAAAATTTTTAGAATATTTAATGATTTAATTTAAGGGGTTAAAAGTTGAAATCTTGATTAAGACCAAATTCTGGAATGTTTGTATTTTTTTATTAAAATACTAGACCTTACTACGATCAGTTAGAAGGTAAGTACATTGAAATCGGATTTTTTCTACATTTTATTACGAAGGTTCGAAGTTTTGAACTAGTTTGACTTAAAGTTGACCGATTTGTTGACTTTTTAAAATATTGCAAATTTCTGGAATTTAATATTTTTAATAAATACTAGACATCAATATGAGTTGAATGCAAGTGAGTTTGGGTAATTTGGATTTTTCTAGAATTAGTTATGGATTATCGAAGTTTGGGCATTTTAATGAATTTTAGGAATTTCTTAATTAGAGGGTCTCTTTTGTGATTTTGCTTCAAACAAATTCCCAATCTCTTGAAAACACCTCCAAAGGTCAGGAATAACCTAAGGAGGGATCCCCAAGTGTTTGGGAGATTTTTGGATTTTTTTTTTATTATTATTATTATTAATTAATTATCTTAATTAAACATTGATTTTCACTTAAAATTAAATTGGGGTTTAAATTGCTGTCAAATCAAGGGGCTTTCAATTATCATAGATTAAAGACTGAATTCTGGTCAGTTTGAGGGGTTTATATGTAATTTTTGGATTTAAAATTGAATTTATTACAATTTTTAGAAGTTTTAAAGGCTTAATTAAGGGTTTAAGACTTAGAAAATTAATTAGGGGACCTAATAACCTCAAAAATCAGTGAAAATTTCTCTAGGGGTTGAGGGTGTCACTAAGTTCAAATGTTCAAAAAGTTTCAACTCAAGGGAAAGTGAATCCTAATTATGGAAATTTTTCTAAGTTTTCTATACATGAATCCTTAATTATTGTCCTTAATTATGTCACTAATCTTGATGGACTTAAATCAATGTTTGAACTAACCCTCATACTCAATACACAAGGCATGCATGAACCACATAAACACATTCAATACCTAAATCTAGGAGAGCCTTAGACTAAGTGGTGTGTGCACCTTAAGCATGCAATTAACTAATTAACATAATTAAGACAAAATTAGTGAATAATCAAGAAATGATTATTCACTAATCATCCCCTTTATTTCTATTCAAATATGCTCAATCAACATTTAAGATCTCAAGTGACTTCTTAAACACTTAAAGATTTACATATATATAGTTTCAAAATATATATTAAAATACACATAAATATAAATGGGATATATATATATATATATATATAAATAGGAATATATATTATAAAATAATTAAATATATTATTAAAATACATTTTGATGAGTTGATGGATCCACTGATCTCCATAGGAGTTTGAAAATAATGAAACATTTTCCTTGTATTTTTCAAAATACTTAATATTTAATTAAATATAAAAAAAGGTTAATAAGCTCCAATAATTCAAAATACCATCAAAATCTATTCAAATAATATTGAAAATTTTTCTGGAGACCAGCCATGCACTCAACAACATGCATGCCAAATTTCAGATAAAAATAATTTATACATAATTAATTAAAAATAAAATACATATTTCTGTATTTCTTAAATTACTAATAAAATAATAACCAAAAGGGTTTGATTTTATTTTTAAAATAAACTAGATGAAAAACTGAAGAAAAAAATGATATATTATACTCATTTTTTGGTTCTGTATTTTATTTACTACTATAATTTTCCAAAGTTTCTGTAATTAAAATCAATTAAAACACATTTTTTCCTTAATTAAACGGCGGCGGTCAGACACGCGGCGCGCTCGGATTGGCGGGATCGAAACCGCGTGACGGCGGGGACACGCGTCGGCCGCGGGCCGCTTCACGCGGTTTTCACTTAACCACGTCAGCGGCGCGTGGCAGCCGTTGGATCACAGCGGGTCTGATCCAACGGATGAGATCAAATCCCGCGGTTGATCTCTGCGGGACAAGATCAGACGGTGGGATTTGACTCCGTGGTTTCTGATCCGAGGGCTCAGATGTCGCCGGACGGCTGATCGAACGACAGATCGAATGCGCGGTCGGATCAGACCGCGGAAGGGCTCGATCTGGACCGTTGATCGAGCGATCAACGGTCCAGAAAACGTACACTCACCGGAGACCGTGAGTGACGCCCTAGAGAACGTATTTTGCCTCGTTCTCTCGATCGGATCGATCATTTCACTTGAAATTTTAAACACAAAGAGTAGACATGAACAGAAATAATGGGGAATAGTTTGTTTTAGCTAAAACCCTAAAAGCATAAAGCTATTTAGATCTAACTAATGTGAACTAGATCTAGGGTTTTAGGGAGTTATACCGTTAGATCTTCGAAATTTCTGGATGGATGAGCTTGTAGATTGTCCAAGTGAAGATCCCCCCAGCAGAAATCCGAGCTCGAACACGTCTGGATCGACTGCTACAGGCTTGAGACGGTCTAGGTGGTGGGTTCGCCGGAGAACTCGCCGCCGGTGACGTGCAACCACTTGGATTTTGTAGTGGGGAGGTAGAGGAAGCTCTGGAGATTCAAAACGAACTGGGGACAGGACTTGAGAGGGCTTGAGTAGTGAGAGATGATTAGGGTTAGAGTGTATGGCGTTAAGGCCTTTTCCCCCTATTCAAACGCCCCCAGGCCAAACGGATGGCTGGGATTGACTCACCAGGTCCTCAGATGTTGCCAAGTGTCCCTGGGACAGCCAGAAGGCTGACCCAAAGGCTGGGCACGCCTCACTCCTATTGGGCGGCTTTGGGATGAGTGGGGGAGACATTGCCATTTAAGGCTAAACCAGGCCCTGAGCCTGGTTAGGAGAGCTCCAAGTGAGCTTTAGGACATTAAGGGGTCGGCCTAAAGCAGCTTAAATCAAGGGAAAGGGGCTTAGCATGTGATAAAGCCTTCTAGAAGAGGTTTAAGCTTGGGTTTGACCAGGTTGACCAGTCAACTGGTCAATAGGGCTGATGTGGCATCCAAGCAGGTCATGGAGTCTTTCCAAGTGGCTGGATGGGTGTGGCTTGAGCTAGGTTCAATGGGTTGAAAGGTTTGACCATACAAATGGTCCCTTAAGCCTTGAGTTGACTGGTTGACCAGTCAACTCCATCAAGGGGGTTATGAAATTTTCATTTAGGTAATTCAAATGAGTTGATTAGGTGGATTGGAGGGGGTGGTTCCAAGAGCCATGCATGTCAAATGGATTAAGAAGGCTTAATGGGCCTTTAATGGGCTTCTAGGCCAAAACTGGTTGACTTGGTCAACCAGTTGGGTTGAGGGGCTAGAAATGGATTCAACAAATTCAGAATATCATCCTGAGTCTATTGGATGTGGTCCCAGGGTTTGGAGGGGTTGATTTGGTCAAAATCACCATTTGAACCCTTAAGGCTTGTTTGGTCAACCTAGGTTGACTTGGTCAACCAGGTTGACCCAGAGTCTGGGTTTGGGCTCAACAGGTTTGAAATGATATTTTAAGAACAATGGAGGTGGTTGGTTGGCCTAAAGAGGTCATTTGGGTCAAAACACATGTTTGGACCCTTAAAGGGCCTCTTGGGTCAAACCAGTTGACTTGGTCAACCAGGTTGACTCAAGGGTTGGGAATAGGTTCAAAAGATTTGAAATGACATTTGGAATTTGTTGGAGGTGGTTGCATCCCATTTGGAGCTCATTTGGTTTGAAATCCCTATTTGAGCCCCATAGGGGTATTTTGGTCAATTTTGACCTATTGGTCAACTATGGTCAAAAATGGGTCTGAAAAATGCAGTTTACTGCTCAATGGGTTAAAATCAAGGGTCTGGAAGTGATTGGAGGCTTGGATAAGGGTTCCAAGGTCAAGATCTCAAAGGGGTCAGGCTCAGTGGCATAGGCTGTAAATATTTGAAGGTTTTACAGCCTTTGGATTTTAATTCAAATTCTGGGGTTAGAGACCTCAGAATGAGCTCAAAGTTGGAGGGTAGCCTCTAGAGACATGTCTTATCACTTTGCAAGTGATAGACCCTGAATCAGAGGCCATTTGATTGGGTTTTGAAATGTTTGAAAAATCTCTGAAAAGGGTGTTTAGGACAGGGCCTTAAAGGTTTGAATTTGAGTTTAAACTTCTGGACTTGGAATGGATTTTAAGTTTGAATGATTGGTATTGAAGTATCCAAATCATTTACAATCAAGTGATGATTATTAATGAATGGATGGGGTCAAAGCTAGATTGAAGTTTGGATCAAAGTCTAAGTTGAAGGTTGAATTGTCAAATTGATTGGATCAAAGTTTGGATATGTTTGAAATTTGAATTAATTTGGATTTGAATTGGATGGAGTTTGAGATTCAAATTGATCACAGGTAGGAATCAAATTGAAATTGGAGTGGATCAAATATAAGAATTGATTTAAAATTGAGGTTGATCAAGGGTGGAGATTGATTTGAAATTGGAGTGATTTTGAGATCTAGAAGAGTTCTAAGATCTAGGATTTAAGGGAATCCTAGGCTCTAGAATAAGCTCTAAGGTCTTGGATCTAGAAGGATCCTAAGGTCTAGAGTGGATCCTAGGGTCTAGGATTAAATCTGGATTTTGGATGGGTCTTAGTGACCTCATACAAAAATGAGGTCAACAAATGGACCCCCAATGCGTGTAGTAGAAGGAACTTCTGCTGCACACATTGGCGTTGACCGAATGGAAGTAGAATTTTGAGAATGGAAGGGAGATCATCTCCCAACCTCAAACCTATAGGATGCTAATGGAAGGCTTACACCTATTGGATAAGGAAAACTGGTAAAACCAAGGTAGGGAATACCTAACCTTGGGTCTAAGGAAGGGCATCACCCAACCTTAGGTCTACAGGATGCTGATAGAAGACTTACTCCTAGTAGACAAGGGAACTGGAGAAACCAAGGTAGGGAATACCTAGCCTTGGGTCTAAGGAAGGGCATCACCCAACCTTAGGCCTATAGGATGCTGATAGAAGACTTACTCCAAATAGGCAAATCAACTGGCAAACTAGGATGGTGCCACGAAGGGCGTACTCCATCACTAGCGAAATGGTCATGTGGGGAGGAAACTTGCTCCACACAGAGGACCTCAACTGGCAAACTAGGATGGTGCCACGACGAAGGACGTACTCCATCACTAGCGAAAATATGCAAATGTGGAAACCACTTGCTCCACACAGAGGACCTCAACTGGGGCAAACTAGGATGGTGCCACGAAGGGCGTACTCCATCACTAGCGAAATGGGTCATGTGGGGAGGAAACTACTGCTCCACACAGAGGACCTCAACTGGCAAACTAGGATGGTGCCACGAAGGGCGTACTCCATCACTAGCGAAATGGTCATGTGGGGAGGAAACTTGCTCCACACAGAGGACCTCAACTGGCAAACTAGGATGGTGCCACGAAGGGGGCGTACTCCATCACTAGCGAAATGGTCATGTGGGGAGGAAACTTGCTCCACACAGAGGACCTCAACTGGCAAACTAGGATAACGAAGGGCGTACTCCATCACTAGCGAAATGGTCATGTGGGGAGGAAACTTGCTCCACACAGAGGACCTCAACTGGCAAAACTAGGATGGTGCCACGAAGGGCGTACTCCATCACTAGGTCATGTGGGAGGAAACTTGCTCCACAGAGGCTGGCAAACAGGATGGTAGGACTAGCGAAATGGTCATGTGGGGAGGAAACTTGCTCCACAGAGGACCTCAACTGGCAAACTAGGATGGTGCCACGAAGGGCGTACTCCATCACACTAGCGAACTAGGATGGAATCAGGATGGTGCCACGAAGGGCGTACTCCACCACTAATCCCCGGAGGGGTCAAATGCTAGGGTGGTGCCACGGAAGGCGTACTCCACCACTAGCGGGTCTAATCCTAAGGGAAGGAAGGACCTAACCTTAAGGAAAAGGCGAAGAGCGTTAAAAAAAAAAAAAAAAAAAAAAAGGAGGATCAAGTTGTAAATCAAGAAAAGGAAGTTTTATTGATTGATAAAATGAGCTACATCAAGCATAGTATTTCTTAAGGAAACGCCCATTAACAGGTAGCATTGGGTGGTTCCCTTTACAATCTACTAACTGATACGAGCCTCCTTCGTAGACAGTCTCTATAACGAAGGGTCCTTCCCATGTAGGTTCAAATTTGCCTCCCAGCTTCCGATGGGCCAAGATAGGCCTCCGAAGGACCAATACCAAGTCTCCCGCTTGGAAGGTCCTAGGTCGCACTAACTTGTCATGGGCTTGAACCATACGGGATTTATACAACTCTAAACTTTGTTGAGCTTGGAGACGTCGCTCTTCAAGGCCTTCGAGTTCTTCCAATCGTAGTTTTGCATTTTGTTCATTGGTAATTTGATTCTGAACTGCAATTCTAAGCGAAGGGATTTGTATTTCCAAGGGTAGAACAGCCTCAGATCCATACACTAGTGCAAACGGGGTGGATTGGGTCGGGGTTCTATAAGTGGTACGATAAGCCCACAGAGCTTCCACCAACCGCTCATCCCACTGCCGTTTGTTATCATCAAGGGTCTTTTTGACAATTTGCACCAAGGTTTTGTTGAAGGCCTCGGCCAATCCATTCGCCCGAGGGTAATAGATCGTCGAATATCTCCAATCAATATTATGGCGCCTTACAAAACTATTGATTTTTGTAGACTTGAATGCGGACCCATTATCGGATATGATTCTGCGGGGTACGCCGAATCGATATACAATATGGTCACGAAAGAATTTTAAGACATGGTGTGATGTTACGTTTCGTAGGGGAATTGCTTCCGCCCATTTTGAAAAGTAATCAGTTGCAGCTAATATGAAACGATGACCTCTCGCGGAGGGAGGGTCAATCGGCCCAATGATATCCGTGCCCCAACTCTCGAAGGGCCACGAGGCTATCGTAGGGTGTAACACATTAGGCGGTTGATGTAAAACCACACCATGGACCTGACATTGATGACAGTGCTTTGCAGTATTCATGCAATCGTCAATCATTGTAGGCCAGTAGTATCCAAGTCTTTTAATCTTTAATTTCATTTTTGGACCCGATTGGTGAGCACCGCACAGTCCTGAATGAACTTCATTAACAATTTTCTGGGCTTCTCGCTTGTTCAAACAGCGCAGCCACATGTGATCAAAGGACCGACGGTACAACAGATCGTTAACTAGTGCGTATGATAAGGCACGTTTCTTAATCTGGTTGGAGAGTGATTTATCCTGGGGAAGCTTCCCTTCTTTAAGGTAATCAACTAAGGGTCGTCTCCAATCGCCTTCTTCGTCAGTTGTCGAAGAGGCAGAAAGGATCTGAAGGGGAGTCTTATTAATGTGTTCCAAATCTATAAGAGAAAGGGTCTTACGACCCTGTATCTCTACAGGGATGGAATCCTCCTCAGGACATGCAAATTCCTTTGCAAGTTTTGCTAAGGCATCCGCCGCAGAATTGCTTCCACGGGGAACCCTATACAAAGTAGCAATGGGGATTTGTTCCAACAAGTGAAGTGTATACTGGTGATATTTTAGGAGATTCGGATTCAAGACTTTATAAGTTCCGGCGACTTGGTTAATAACCAGTTGGGAATCCCCAAAGATCTTAATCTCTTTAATCTCCATTAGAATTGCAAGTTCCAAACCAGTTATCAGAGCTTCGTATTCAGCTTCGTTATTTGTGCAAGGCTCCGATAAGTGGTAGGAAAAATGCATCATTCCTTTTTCGGGTGTAATAAAAATTAGACCGACTCCAGCCTTTCCAGGAATTACAGATTGTTGGGTCGCAATCCTACGAGAGGATGCTGCCCCATCAAAATATAATTCCCAGATGGCCTCTCCAGATTCCCCCAAACTCATGATTTGTTCGTCGGGTAAATCATCGTTCAAAGGAGAATCTGCCGGCAGCGGGTGTGCTGCCAGAAAGTCGGCAACAGCCTGTCCTTTCACAGCACGAAGAGGAGTGAAAGTAATCTCAAATTGCAACAATATCATAGACCAACGAGCTAAACGTCCTGACAACGTAGGTCGGGTCATAAGATATTGCAAAGGATTAACTCTTGAAATCAAACTGATTGAGTGGGAGAGCATGTAATGCCTCAGTTTCTGAGCTGCAAAAACTAAAGCAAGACAATGCTTCTCAATTGACGGGTATCGAATTTCAGTAGGAAGGAGTCTTCGACTAAGGTAGTAGAGAGCATTCTCTTTTCCTTCGTCGTTAACTTGAGCTAACAGGGCACCTAAAGACTCATCTAGAGCTGCGGTGTAGAGGATTAATGGCTTTCCCGGAATCGGAGCTGCCAAGACTGGCGGGTTAGAAAGGTATTGTTTGATATCGTCAAAAGCATTCTGACACTTCTCGCCCCATACGAATTTAGTATCCTTTTTCGCAAGGACAGAAAAGGGTTGACATCTCCCGGAAAGATTAGAAATAAACCTCCTTATATATGCCAATCTACCTTGTAGAGACCTTAACTGTGAGTAAGACTCTTAGGAGATGGCATATTTAAGATGGCTTCAATTTTAGCAGGATCTATCTCGATTCCGCGGTGCCTCACTACGAATCCTAAGAATTTTCCCGAAGCGACGCCGAAGGCGCACTTCAATGGGTTCATTTTCAAATCGTAGCGGCGCAACCGTTCGAAAACAACTCTTAAGTCATACAGGTGAGCCTCTTTAACCTTGCTCTTGACAACTAAATCATCAATATAACATTCAACTTGATTATGAATTAAGTCGTCAAAGATACGGGTCATGGCCCGTTGGTAGGTTGCTCCGGCATTCTTTAAGCCGAATGGCATTACCTTATAACAAAAGATTCCAATAGGGGTTCTGAACGCCGTATTTCTCTCATCTTCAGGGGCCATCTTGATTTGGTTATAACCCGACGAGCCATCCATGAAGGAGAAAATAGCATGTGAGGAGGCAATGTCCACCATGAGTTCTGGTATTGGTAGGGGGAACTCATCCTTAGGGCATGCCTTATTCAGATCCCTATAGTCGACACAAATCCGAATCTGACCATTTTTCTTTCGAACTGGCACGACGCTGGCCACCCAAGAGGGGTATTGTTCCTCTCGAATGAATCCGGCTTCTGCCAATTTCTTAACTTCAGAAACGACTTGTTGCTCAATCTCTAAGCGCATGCGTCGAGGAGCTTGTTTAACAGGGATGGCATCATGCCGAACCCCAAGTTTGTGAACTGCTACCTCAGCAGGCAAACCTGGCATTTCGTCGTATGTCCAGGCAAAGCAATCCCTAAACTCGAATAACAACTGGATTAAGTCTTGAGTTTCACCCTCGCTCAACAAAGTACTTATGAAAATCGGACGGGGGTCATCATCGTTTCCCAAGTTAATTTCTCTCAACTCATCGACTGTCGACTTAATTTCCTCTTCAAATTCAGGGGGTGCATCCCGAACTTGAAGATCATCGGGATCGTCTAAAGTCTCCAAACAGAGTCCATCCAAAGGACAAGGAGGATCTGTAGGGACATTTGGAGAATCGAGATGGTAAGTTATCATTAGGCAATACTCATCATCGTCGAATGAACTAACTGTTCCAAAGCCAATACCACTCGTTGGATTTTTATTTATTTTTGTTCGCCAAATATTCTCGTGGTATCTAGCTTGACCCTTAGTCCATCGGTATGGTATAGAACCTTTAGAAAAAGTATTTTTTACACAGACAGGGAAGTAGCCGAAAGGTAATTCCATTAATTCATTAAAATCTGCCTCCTCAAGGGTTACATCACCTTCGTCCCTTGCGGAGGAGGAGCCAGGAAAGAATTTCTGGACTTTCTTAACTTCACCATCCAAGTTGGGGGCCACTTTGACTTCCAACCCAACAACCCTGCCTGCCGACAGTGGGGTCAGAGAAAGGGCCTCAATCCTTCTAGTGAGCTTTTCATACATTGTTAATTCAGGCTCGTCACTTTTAACTTTTGAAATATCTACCTCAGGGTCACTGTCCTGGTCTAAGGTGAGATCAAATTTTGGAGGAGTATTTATATTTTGATAATCGAGAGAGAGGGCAGCACCTTGACTTTCTAGTTCATCATCGGAATCTGATTCCAAATCAATATACACAGGTGCTGTTCTCCTGTCTAATGAAGCACGACCTCGACCTCGTGCCCTTAAAGCCATCCTCCCACCTCTTTGAGGTAATGTGCTTGGAGGTCTAAGGACAACAATATCAGAGTCGTCTTCACTACTCGATTGAATCATTTCTTGATTGATATTCTTATCTTTTTCTTTCTTTTGGTTGAATTTTTGTCCAACCATTTTCTCCTCAAATTTGATCTCTAATTTAGAACGGGACGAGGACCCTTTTGGTACAAAATATGCAGCATCTTCGTAGATCCCAATTTCTTGAATCGAGAATGGTTGCAAATCACCCTTAATCACATGTTCAATGCCGTCTCGTTGATACTTAATGCATTGGTGCAGGGTAGATGGAACCATTCTATATTCGTGAATCCCAAGGTCTACCTAGAAGTGCGTTAAAGGACGTAGTCGAATCAATTATATGAAATTTAGCTTCAGTTTTTTAAACCTCCTATTTCCAGGAGTAGAGTGATCGAACCTAAAGCTCTCTCGCCCTTCTCGTTGAACCCACGAAGCACCAACCTGTCGGTTGAAAGCTTGCTAGTATCAACTCTGAGATAAGCAAGAGTCTTTATGTTCATCACGTTGACCGATGCACCCGGATCAACAAGGACTCTTGATAACTTGAAATTTCCCACATCTACGGTAATGTAGAGGGGACGATTGTGGTCAGCAGTTCTCAAGAGTAAATCTTCGTCTGAAAAGGTAACCCCAGGGACCTCTTTGAAGTAGAGAGCCTCACCTTCTGAAGTTGTAGCTAACTGTGTTAAGCAAATCTCTGGATCGAGAAGTGCTTTAATTAGAGACTCCCTCATTTCTTTGGAGAGAAGGAGGGCGTCGTAAATACTTAATTTTGCTGGCAACTTCCTAAGGTGGGCTAGAACATTGTAATCAACCTTAGGAACGACAGACTCGAAACCCGGAGGAATTAAAGGGAATTCTGGTTGCTGAGGGGAATCCGGACTTAAATTTTCGAATGAAGGTTGCTTGCCTTTGTCCTGAGGGGGCAACCTAGGGGGTAAGACTTTACCGCCACGGAGTTGCACCTGCTCGACGTCTTCGGGCGGGCAAACTAGGGCAGTGTCTACACACACCATAGGTGTTGGATCATCATTTCCTGAAAGCGAGTCAGAATCTGAAAGTTCTATCAAGATAGGATTTCCTTGGAAATTGATTTGAGGGAAATCACTTTCTGATAAAGCTTCACATTCGACCTCTTCTTGAATAGTCGATTCGGGGAGGTCGGTTTGATTAACCTCGATATTTGCTTCATTAGGAGTTTGATTCAAAACAGGAGAGTCATCAATTTGCATTTGAGATTCATGGTTAATCATCAAGACAGAAGTAGAAGGATGTTTTTTATTCATCTTTTGACCCTTCGCCTTTGATGGGGCAAAGTAAAAGTCAGATAACAAAAGAGGGGAAAGGGTTTTAACACCACCATCCGCCATTCTAATACATCTCTCATCTACACACTTCCTCTCTACAAAATCAGATTTTTCTTCTTTCATATTTTTCTCAGTAGTTCCTAAGACTACTGGAGAGGGAAGTGGCTCAACATCCTTCTGCGAAGCGTCCAGGTCAACTTTCCACACCGGGGCCTGGGCTATCGTAGTCAGCTGTTGAGAAAGACGAAAAGACTTGTTAATCGACTTTTTAAGTGCCCGGGACAAAGCAATGTCCCAACCATCTTCAACAAAACAAGAAGAGTTAGAAGGATTACCTGAAATGGTCTTAATTGAAGCCTTTTCTGGATCGACCAAGTATTCCTTAGGTATTATGATGTTACCTTGGGTGTAGTTCCTCTCAAGCCAATCTTTGAACACAACGCAGTCCTCAAGAGGGTGACTAAGCATCCTGTGGTACGGGCAATACTTGGGATCATCTTTCTTGCTCTCATCCTCAGGCCTCCTAGCCTCTGGCAACTGAAAATCTGGTTTCTTTAACAGACTTCTGAAGATCTTCTTAACTGACTCCCTTTTAAATGGATAAGGCTTTGCCAATCTCTCTCTAAAAGGGATGGAGGAGGGATCTCTAGTATGTTGAGGAACTATCTGAAAGGGCTGCTTCTGAGGCGGCTGTGGTGGAAGTGGAGTGCTAGGCTGACTAATCACTGGCCTCTTTCCTTTATCTACTGCTGAGACCACAGCTTTCTTTTCAAATGTTTTCACCAATTTTGGACCCTTCCTTTCTTCAGACTGCTCTCGTAAGAATGGCATCCTAGGAGCCTCTTCCTGCAAATTGCTAGCCTTATTAAGAAGTTTCTCAAAAGTTTTAATAGTGAAACCCTTCAGGAGAAAAGCAACAGGACCGTGGATATTCTTCAAAAGGATCTCCACAGCATGTTGTTCTTGCAACTGGGGTTCACACTTCATCGAGAGGTTTCGCCACCTCAAGATGTACTCAACTAGAGACTCTCCCGGCTTTTGCTTTTCAACCACGAGATCGCCCACGGTGGTGCGTTGTTGTGCCCCAGAAAATCTCTTAAGAAAGAGGTTTTCTAGGTCGCTAAAGGTTCTTACTGAACCGTTGGGCAGATCGGCGTACCATTCAAAAGCAATGCCGGATAGACTACTTACAAATTGGCGAAATAGTAGAGCATCTGACCCTCCTGCGTTGCAACAGCTTGCTCGGAAGTGGGCCAGATGCTGTCTCGGATTTTCTATTCCAGTGAAAACTTTAAAAGTTGGTGGCACAAAGCCCTTTGGGTAAGGAACTAAGTCATATTCCTCGGGATAGGGTCTACCCTTTGAAATAGACACAGTTCCTTGAGCATGGGCTAAGGCCTCCCTTACCTGGTCCTCAATTAACTGCTTGATATCCTTCTGAGGTGGGATTGAAGGAATGGAGGGGACTGCAGGGTGAACTGGAGGTGTCTCTACTGGACAAGGGAGAGTCACAGGTGGTGACTCGAGAGGTCTGGAATTAAGTTCTGCCCTTTTGGCTTTTTTCTGTGAGCTCTCGAGCTGACTGGTGGATCATGAAAGACTCTTGCTGTGATTTGTCCAACTTCTCTTGCATTTCTCTAACTTGTGACATCATGCTAGCAAGCTGAGTCTCCAAGTTTTTTATATGTTCTTCATCTCTATCTTTCACAGACTCATCTGACTCTGACTCAACAGCATGTGGATCATCATCCTTAACAAATCGGCGCTTGCTGGGCTCAGCTTCTTTATTAGACCCTCTAGTTTCAACCACATGAATGCCCCCAACATAATCATCTTCATCTCCAAGGAGATCATCCATATCAGGGTCAAAAGAAGCCATTCCTTCTTTGTTCAACAAGATGTTTCTTATTTCTTGGACTACCTCCTCGACCGGTCTATCCCCAATTGATTTAGGGTCAAGGGGTAAGTATCCTTTATACTCAGCCATATCAAACAACTCTTCAGAATCCATAAGGGCAATGATTTCTGTAAGTTTTGGATTAGGATCTGGTTGAGACTTTGTATCCGGTTCATCTTCCATTTCTAAATCCTGGTCAACTCTCTCCTCTTCGACTATCCCAGAGCTGGTAGTCAGAAGAGTGGCATCCTCTACAGGGAGAGGGACATATTCCTCAGGAGAAGTAGGAGCTTGTAAAGTGATAGTTCCCACATCCGGTAAGGTAAGGTCCTCAGACACCTGACTAAGGGGCCTAGGAATGACACTCGGACTTTGGGAATCATCAACTGGGGTAGCAGGAACGGTAACTATTGGATCCGGAGTCAGGCTGGCTGTGGTAGGACTGTCAACTGTAACAACTGGAGTACTAGCCTGAACATCCATCAATTCAACTGAACTCGGAGTAGGGTCGACTGAAACTCGTTGGAGCTGCAGAATGAACTTAGAAGTTCTAGGAGGTAGTGGCAGACTCTCCAACTTGGTTCTCTTTGGCACATATCTCCTTTCAGGAGATTTAGGTCTTTTTCCCTTAAGGTCCACAGACTTTTGGACTTCAACCCCCTTTGGTTTGACAATCACAGAGGCCAATCTTACAGGTTTATGTGGGGGTACCGGGGGTCTACCAGTAAGATGGCGGCCTCTCTCGGACCCAGTCAACACAATACCTTCTGTTTGAGAGGACAGAGGGCGTGGCACCCAGTGATATCCATCAACCAGTACTGAAGTAGCGGGCTGTCTAGCATACTTCTTATTTTTTCTAACGAATTGAGGGGGTTAAATTCTTTGCTTCAGATACTTCTTCCTTCAACACTTCTTTTTGGAAGCGATGTGAGATCACTCCCTTCAATTGTTTCACATATTCTTCTTTAGTCTGACCAGTCTGTGCAGCGCAAGTATGAATTATATTTCTCAGAGTCCTTGTCTTTTGAAGATGTTTTTCTTTCTGAGTTTTCTTGGTCGAGTAGTCGACCGGGCATGGTGGAGAACGGGCTATCCTAGCTATCCTCTCCTCCCCTTGAGCTGAAGCCAAGGGGTAAAAGCGACTTCCCTTTAGGAGGGGAGAGGAAGCAGGAATAGGTAGCTCCTCAACAGCCTCAGGTTCTACTTGAGCCAAGGTCTTAAAGGGTAGAACTCTCTTAGCCTTAGAGATTTTCTTTCTAAGTCTCCTTAAATAATTCTTCTTCTGATTCTTCGTGGTGAATCTAAGTCCAGAACCAGACCCTTCTTCAAAAACAGACTTAATTTCAGTGGGAGGCTCAACAACCGGTTCAGGCTGTTCCTGATCATCACTGACTACTGGCAAGGTGGGTGCAGATCCCACAATTAACTCAACTACTGGGGGAGTTTCCTTACTGGCATCCAGGCTCACAATCTGGTGTCCATCCATAGAGAGCTCTAGAGTACTGAATCCCATTCCAAAAATAACAGTGCTCCCTTGGTCATTAACAGTTGAGGACAACTCTCGGTCAAAAGAGAAAATCAGTTGGCCAGCCATTTGAAATTTTCTGAAAGTTAAAGAAAATGATTGAAATTAGATTTTTTTTTTGAAAAGAGTGGTAAAAAAGTATTTTATTATCATTTTTTTGAAAGTATGACATATATTGGCCCACGAGGAAATCGTATGGGGTAACATATATCAACTTGGAGTTTAAGAAAATTTTGAAGAAATTTTGAGAATTTGAAATGGGTTTTCTTACAAGTTCCAAAAACACAACGGACAGAGTTTCCCCTTGCCCGAAGGCTTATGGAATTGTGAGAAAGCTCAAGTAAGGAGGAATAATTTAACCCTCCCCACCCTTAAAAGTCAAAGGGGAAGTGAGGGGGTTAAAACTAACAAGTTTTGGGATGAAATCAAAGATTTGCATTCTTTTCAATTTTAAGGATTTATATGTTGAACGAGAAATTTATCGACCATAAATCCATAAAATTAAAAAGGATATCCAGAGATCTGATTTGACACTGTCGCCTCACAAGCCGTGCTGGGGCAGAAGGTCAAAATCAGAACGAAAAGCCAAATTTAGAGGTGGAACCTCTCTTTTAGTATTTTGTTATTATTTTAGATGTTGGCCACACTCACCCAAGGAAGAAATGGGCAAAGGGACCAACGGAAGAAATGATAGTTAAAACTACCGATGAAACAAAACTTTGCCATTATTAAAGATGGAGAGAGAGATTTGTCCCACCGGGCGTGCCATTTTTTGTTGGTGGAATTTTGAAAACATATTTTTTTAAAAAAAAATTAGTTTTCTTTGCGACTTAAAATTAAATTCTAAAATCGAATTGTCTCGTTAGAAAAAGTATATCACCTCGAGAGGTGAGAATAAAATTTCATAACGGTATTCAGATTTAGAATTATGAAATTCATCTTGAATATTATGACCGGATGCTAAAGAGAACTTCATATGGGCCCGAAGGGTCAAAATGAGGTTCAACTGAATATCCAGCTACAATATTCAAGAAGTGTGATCGTTAGGTTCACATCCAAAGCCTTATCAAAGAAAGATGTATCTCCCCGAAGGGGGAAAATATCATTCGATGATAATTCTTTGAATATGATAACAATGATCACTAGTATTTTAAGTTTTCCCAAAGAAATCCAATTAAGTTTTAAAAAATCAATTTTTAAAATCAGGTGCGTGTGTGGTTCTAAATCTCCTACGAGCGCAAGCCCTCGTAGTTAATTACATCGTAAGAAAATAAGGTCTCCTACGAAAACTCTCGATTAAAATAACGGTAAATTTTGTTAGATTTTCTAGGAGTGATATCAAAAAGAGAAGTGAATTTTGGAAATTCAAAAGGGAATGGATCAAAATTGAGCAGTTATTAACGGGTTTAAAGGAGGAGAGGTAGGGGACACTTTGAGATTCCAGAACCATCCGGAAGTGTCCCAACTTAATCTAAGTGTTGGGCTTTATGTTTTGGATTGAAATGATATTTAATTAGAGTTGAGCATTTTATTAGAAATTTGGGATTAGATTCCCGAAGTTTGGGGTCTTATAATCAAAGATCTGCCCCGGATCCTAAATCTAATTTGGACACTGGACCACAGTCGTCCGAACCTAACTAATGCAGTGCAAAACCTGGACTTACCCCGGCCTGGATTGGGGAGCCAGCTAACCACCTAAACGATTTAAAAGAGATGAATCCGGTCTTTTATGAAAGAGTGGTAGGGACGTTATAATTAAAGTTTTTGAGAGAGGCGGGGCCGACATCTAGAGATTTTCCTAATTGGCCCCTTTGACTTATGTTGGGTGCTAAAATGCTAAGGACTATGAAATTAAAATTTTGACTCTTTAATTTGTATCTAATGCAATGCGTGCTGGTTAACAACCTCAAATCAATATGCTTGAAATTTTTTAAAAACAGGCTTATAAAATAATTTTTTAGAAGACTGGACTTCCCCAGGTCCGGCACCTCGTCCTCATAGGTCAGACTATCCGGACTCTACCCGCAGGCGGGGAAGGGTCTAAAAACAAGGAAAGAGTAATGCAAAAATATGCATGCGACCCCGGGGTCGATCCCCGGCTAATTCCCTAGATTCGTTATCTTTCTATGTTATTTAGACTCACTAAAATTTTAGAGACTTTTAAAATTATGAGTAGAAAACTTTCACACCCTCACGAGCCTCACGTATCCAGGCGAAAACAAAGAACGGCATGCAATCGCCAAAAAAAACTAGTAAAAACAAGTAATCCTAAAGGCAATCAAATCATTACATCAAATACAAATTAATTAATAAATGTCCATAGGCAGAATTGCCTTGCTTATTACAAACCAGAATTTTACAGAAAGTAAAGTGGCCGGGCACCACTGACAACAACCCGGATTCTAAACCTAGTAATGACGCAAGTTATTTTGAGTGGGATACTCTCAATCTTCAAATCTTCAAATCTTCAATTTCATTCTTCTTTGGACTCCTTTTCTTCAATCTTCTTGGAATCTTCGTAGTGGATTACCCAAATGGACAAGAGGACACTTCCCTCTAAGGGGAAGGCCACTCTTTCCTCTTTGGGTAAGGAAGAGGTATGATCCAAATTTGGATTTCCAAATGGAAAAGGAGTGCTCCCCATAGGGGTATCCCTTTCCTCTTTGGAATCCAAGCTTTGGATCTATGTATCCCAACTCAAAATAAACTTTCACAACACTTGACACTTGCACAAATTACATTGATATCAAAATAAAAAAATCTAGACTCACCTGCAGGGTTATCCTAAGCAATAAATATATAAAAAAAAATAGTTATTCCCAAGCAGTTGTATATGAGCAGAAAAGAAAGTAAACACACTGGCCACGCTCTTTTTTATTTGGGGGCTTTAGCAGCTGAAGCACCTGTGCAAAGAGTTTATAATATTTACGCATTTTTTTTTGATTTGCCCCCTTTTTATATTGCCCTGCATGAGCGTGGCCACCTGCAGAAAACTATGTCAACATCCAGATCGTACCTAACCTAAGGGTAATCTAGTCGCCAAACACATCAATCCATCCACAGAGTACAGAAAAAGTAAGCAGACACAGCAAAGCAATTTCATCCACAACATGCAGTGAAAACTACGAAAAACCCGGCACACAGCAGTAAAGTAAACACCGGCCTAACCTAGATCTAGAGTTGGTTGTCCTAGCACATCATCTAAAGTGTGTGAGAAAGGTCGTGTGGCTGGGATAGATCCTAAAGTAGGTTATTAATTGAAGTTGTCTAAAAGTTTGGATTCGTTAAGGCTTAGAAGGGGATTTAGATTAAAATTTAAATATTAATGAATTAAGAATTTTAATTAAACATATTTTAAAAGTTAATTGATTACTACCTTTGTTTCACACCGAGGCCGTGAAGTTTATTTCACCTTCCTTGGGGCTAAGCTAATAGCCTCGTAGGCCTGGGTTACCCAGTAGCAATCGGGGTTGATTAAGTTATTTAAATTGGTTAGGAATAAAAAAAGTGGATTTAATATAAAGAATGAGTTCATTACTGATTTTTAAAGTTGATAAATTTAAGTTTGCCATTAATTGATTCGTGGCGTTGTGCCACCAGGCTCGAGGAACCAGCCTCCTTAGGACACTTAGCCCCGCAGCCCGGAGTAGTCCAGTCCAGCCGATAAACCAAATTAATGTAATTGAATTAGAGATTTTTAGAAAATGTTAAATAATTAAAAATTAATCTATTTTAAGATTTAACACCCCTTAGAATCCATTCGTGGCATTGTGCCACCAGGCTCGAGGAACCAGCCTCCTTAGGACACTTAGCCCCGCAGCCCGGAGTAGTCCAGCCAATAAACTTCATCTTTAGGGTGGTTGTTGTGTTTTAAAGGATTTGTTAAGTGTTTTTAAGCATCAAACCAATATTTTCTGAATTTTAGAATGATTATGAGTTTTAAGAAAATTTTAGAATATTTAATGATTTAATTAAGGGGTTAAAAGTTGAAATTTTTATTAAGACCAAATTCTGGAATGTTTGTATTTTATTAAAATACTAGACCTTATTACGATCAGTTAGAAGGTAAGTATTGAAATCGGATTTTTTTTCTACATTTTATTACGAAGGTTTGAAGTTTTGAACTAGTTTTGACTTAAAATTGACCGATTTGTTGACTTTTTATAATATTGCAAATTTCTGGAATTTTATATTTTTTAATAAATATTATACATTATTAGGATTTGAATGCAAGTGAGTTTGGGTGATTTGGATTTTTCTAGAATTAGTTTATGGATTATCGAAATTTTGGGCATTTTAATGAATTTTTCTAAATTTCTTAATTAGAGGGCTTCTTTTGTGATTTTGCTTCAAACAAATTCCCAATCTCTTGAAAACACCTCCAAAGGTCAGGAATAACCTAAGGAGGGATCCCCAAGTGTTTGGGAGATTTTGGGATTTTTTTTATTATTATTATTAATTAATTATCTTAATTAAACATTGATTTTCACTTAAAATTAAATTGGGGTTTAAATTGCTGTCAAATCAAGGGGCTTTCAATTATCATAGATTAAAGACTGAATTCTGGTCAGTTTGAGGGTTTATATGTAATTTTTGGATTTAAATTGGATTTATTACAATTTTTAGAGAAGTTTTAAAGGCTTAATTAAGGGTTTAAGACTTAGAAAATTAATTAGGGGACCTAATAACCTCAAAAAATCAGTGAAAATTTCTCTAGGGGTTGAGGGTGTCACTAAGTTCAAATGTTCAAAGTTTCAACTCAAGGGAAAGTGAATCCTAATTATGGAAATTTTTTCTAAGTTTTCTATACATGAATCCTTAATTATTGTCCTTAATTATGTCACTAATCTTGATGGACTTAAATCAATGTTTGAACTAACCCTCATACTCAATACACAAGGCATGCATGAACCACATAAACACATTCAATACCTAAATCTAGGAGAGCCTTAGACTAAGTGGTGTGTGCACCTTAAGCATGCAATTAACTAATTAACATAATTAAGACAAAATTAGTGAATAATCAAGAAATGATTATTCACTAATCATCCCCTTTATTTCTATTCAAATATGCTCAATCAACATTTAAGATCTCAAGTGACTTCTTAAACACTTAAAGATTTACATATATATAGTTTCAAAATATATATTAAAATACATAAATATAAATGGATATATATATATATATATATATAAATAGGAATATATATTATAAAATAATTAAATATATTATTAAAATACATTTTGATGAGTTGATGGATCCACTGATCTCCATAGGAGTTTGAAAATAATGAAACATTTTCCTTGTATTTTTCAAAATACTTAATATTTAATTAAATATAAAAAAAGGTTAATAAGCTCCAATAATTCAAAATACCATCAAAATCTATTCAAATAATATTGAAAATTTTTCTGGAGACCAGCCATGCACTCAACAACATGCATGCCAAATTTCAGATAAAAATAATTTATACATAATTAATTAAAAATAAAATACATATTTCTGTATTTCTTAAATTACTAATAAAATAATAACCAAAAGGGTTTGATTTTATTTTTAAAATAAACTAGATGAAAAACTGAAGAAAATGATATATTATACTCATTTTTTGGTTCTGTATTTAATTTACTATAATTTTCCAAAGTTTCTGTAATTAAAATCAATTAAAACACATTTTTCCTTAATTAAACGGCGGCGGTCAGACACGCGGCGCGCTCGGATTGGCGGGATCGAAACCGCGTGACGGCGGGGACACGCGTCGGCCGCGGGCCGCTTCACGCGGTTTTCACTTAACCACGTCAGCGGCGCGTGGCAGCCGTTGGATCACAGCGGGTCTGATCCAACGGATGAGATCAAATCCCGCGGTTGATCTCTGCGGGACAAGATCAGACGGTGGGATTTGACTCCGTGGTTTCTGATCCGAGGGCTCAGATGTCGCCGGACGGTGCTGATCGAACGACAGATCGAATGCGCGGTCGGATCAGACCGCGGAAGGGCTCGATCTGGACCGTTGATCGAGCGATCAACGGTCCAGAAAACGTACACTCACCGGAGACCGTGAGTGACGCCCTAGAGAACGTATTTTGCCTCGTTCTCTCGATCGGATCGATCATTTCACTTGAAATTTTAAACACAAAGAGTAGACATGAACAGAAATAATGGGGAATAGTTTGTTTTAGCTAAAACCCTAAAAGCATAAAGCTATTTAGATCTAACTAATGTGAACTAGATCTAGGGTTTTAGGGAGTTATACCGTTAGATCTTCGAAATTTCTGGATGGATGAGCTTGTAGATTGTCCAAGTGAAGATCCCCAGCAGAAATCCGAGCTCGAACACGTCTGGATCGACTGCTACAGGCTTGAGACGGTCTAGGTGGTGGGTTCGCCCGGAGAACTCGCCGCCGGTGACGTGCAACCACTTGGATTTTGTAGTGGGGAGGTAGAGGAAGCTCTGGAGATTCAAAACGAACTGGGGACAGGACTTGAGAGGGCTTGAGTAGTGAGAGATGATTAGGGTTAGAGTGTATGGCGTTTAAGGCCTTTTCCCCCCTATTCAAACGCCCCAGGCCAAACGGATGGCTGGGATTGACTCACCAGGTCCTCAGATGTTGCCAAGTGTCCCTGGGACAGCCAGAAGGCTGACCCAAAGGCTGGGCACGCCTCACTCCTATTGGGCGGCTTTGGGATGAGTGGGGGAGACATTGCCATTTAAGGCTAAACCAGGCCCTGAGCCTGGTTAGGAGAGCTCCAAGTGAGCTTTAGGACATTAAGGGGTCGGCCTAAAGCAGCTTAAATCAAGGGAAAGGGGCTTAGCATGTGATAAAGCCTTCTAGAAGAGGTTTAAGCTTGGGTTTGACCAGGTTGACCAGTCAACTGGTCAATAGGGCTGATGTGGCATCCAAGCAGGTCATGGAGTCTTTCCAAGTGGCTGGATGGGTGTGGCTTGAGCTAGGTTCAATGGGTTGAAAGGTTTGACCATACAAATGGTCCCTTAAGCCTTGAGTTGACTGGTTGACCAGTCAACTCCATCAAGGGTTATGAAATTTTCATTTAGGTAATTCAAATGAGTTGATTAGGTGGATTGGAGGGTGGTTCCAAGAGCCATGCATGTCAAATGGATTAAGAAGGCTTAATGGGCCTTTAATGGGCTTCTAGGCCAAAACTGGTTGACTTGGTCAACCAGTTGGGTTGAGGGGCTAGAAATGGATTCAACAAATTCAGAATATCAATATCATCCTGAGTCTATTGGATGTGGTCCCTTAAGGGTTTGGGGTTGGGGTTGATTTGGTCAAAATCACCATTTGAACCCTTAAAGGCTTGTTTGGTCAACCTAGGTTGACTTGGTCAACCAGGTTGACCCAGAGTCTGGGTTTGGGCTCAACAGGTTTGAAATGATATTTTAAGAACAATGGAGGTGGTTGGTTGGCCTAAAGAGGTCATTTGGGTCAAAACACATGTTTGGACCCTTAAAGGGCCTCTTGGGTCAAACCAGTTGACTTGGTCAACCAGGTTGACTCAAGGGTTGGGAATAGGTTCAAAAGATTTGAAATGACATTTGGAATTTGTTGGAGGTGGTTGCATCCCATTTGGAGCTCATTTGGTTTGAAATCCCTATTTGAGCCCCATAGGGGTATTTTGGTCAATTTTGACCTATTGGTCAACTATGGTCAAAAATGGGTCTGAAAAAATGCAGTTTACTGCTCAATGGGTTAAAATCAAGGGTCTGGAAGTGATTGGAGGCTTGGATAAGGGTTCCAAGGTCAAGATCTCAAAGGGGTCAGGCTCAGTGGCATAGGCTGTAAATATTTGAAGGTTTTACAGCCTTTGGATTTTAATTCAAATTCTGGGGTTAGAGACCTCAGAATGAGCTCAAAGTTGGAGGGTAGCCTCTAGAGACATGTCTTATCACTTTGCAAGTGATAGACCCTGAATCAGAGGCCATTTGATTGGGTTTTGAAATGTTTGAAAAATCTCTGAAAAGGGTGTTTAGGACAGGGCCTTAAAGGTTTGAATTTGAGTTTAAACTTCTGGACTTGGAATGGATTTTAAGTTTGAATGATTGGTATTGAAGTATCCAAATCATTTACAATCAAGTGATGATTATTAATGAATGGATGGGGTCAAAGCTAGATTGAAGTTTGGATCAAAGTCTAAGTTGAAGGTTGAATTGTCAAATTGATTGGATCAAAGTTTGGATATGTTTGAAATTTGAATTAATTTGGATTTGAATTGGATGGAGTTTGAGATTCAAATTGACCACAGGTAGGAATCAAATTGAAATTGGAGTGGATTAAATATAAGAATTGATTTAAAATTGAGGTTGATCAAGGGTGGAGATTGATTTGAAATTGGAGTGATTTTGAGATCTAGAAGAGTTCTAAGATCTAGGATTTAAGGGGAATCCTAGGCTCTAGAATAAGCTCTAAGGTCTTGGATCTAGAAGGATCCTAAGGTCTAGAGTGGATCCTAGGGTCTAGGATTAAATCTGATCAGGTATGATTGGAAATTTTAAAAACTTTTTCATAGACAATGTATTATTGGTTGAAGGCTTAAAACATAATCTGTTAAGTATAAGTCAGCTATGTGATAAGGGATATAATGTGAAATTTTTACCTACTAGCTGCATATTAAGCCTAAATGAGAAAAAAAAATTTAATGGAAAAAGGGTAAACAATGTTTACATGCTAGATTTGAATTCTATTCAATCTCCTACTGCTTTTTGTTTAAAAACTATTTCTGATGAATCATGGCTTTGGCATAGGAGACTTTGTCATTCTAGTATGAAAAATCTTAAGAGAATTACTCAAAAGAACTTGGTGAGAGGTATACCAAAACTAGACTTTACTAAGGACCATCTTTGCGATGCATGTCAATTAGGAAAACAGGTGAGGTCCTCTTTTAAGTCCAATAAGGATCTTAGAACCAGTAAACCTTTAGAAATTCTACACATGGATCTTTTTGGACAAGTAGGAATTGTAAGTCTAGGAGAGAAGGTATACGGATTTGTTATAGTGGATGATTTCTGAAGATTCACCTGGGTTAGATTTCTTTTTCATAAGAGTGAATCATTTGAGGAATTCAGAAATTTTTTAACTTGGATTCAAAGAAAACTAGGATGTGAAATAATTTCTTTACAAAGTGATCATGGAGGAGAATTTGAAAATGAAAGATTTGAAAATTTTTGTAAGGAAAAAGGGATTGATCACAATTTTTCAGCACCTAGAACCCCTCAACAAAATGGAGTAGTTGAAAGGAAAAATAGAACTCTAATAGAAGCCGCCCGAGCAATGTTGGCAGAATACTCACTTCCTAAATATTTTTGGGCTGAGGTGGTTAGCACTGCATGCTATGTTCTGAATAGGGTGAATGTAAGATCAAACTTAAATAAAACACCCTATGAGTTGTTAAAAGGAAGAACACCTAATTTGTCACATTTGCATGTTTTTGGTTGCAAGGTGTTCATACATAACAATGGAAAAATTGCCTTAGAAAAATTTGATCCAAAATCAGATGAAGGAATTTTTGTTGGATATTCAAGTGTTGGAAGATCTTATAGAGTATTCAATAAAAGAACTTTAATCATTGAAGAAGCCACACATGTTGTATTTGATGAATCTGAAAATTTGGAAGAGCAAAATGTTGTGGAAGAAGAGATTGAGGAAAACTCCCAAAAGATTGATAGATTAAATTTGGAAGAAAATGTGGAAGAAAATTTGGAAAGATAAAACCCTTTGCCTAGAGATTTGAGATTTTCTAAAAACCACCCAAGAGAATTGATTATAGGTGAACCTAGTGAGGGTGTTAGAACTAGACGTGGATTAAACAAGGAAGTCAATCATTCAGCCTTTATTTTAATAATAGAACCCACTAATATTGATCAAGCACTTTCTGATGAATTTTTGATATTGGCCATGCAAGAAGAATTGAATCAATTTGAAAGAAATAAAGTTTGGGAATTAACCTCAAGGCCAAAAGATCAAAGTGTTATTGGAACCAAGTGGGTGTTCAAAAATAAAATGAATGACTCAGGAGTAGTCATTAGAAATAAGGCTAGATTAGTTGCTAAGGGGTATAATCAAATTGAAGGAATTGATTTTGAGGAGACATTTGCCCCTGTAGCAAGACTTGAAGCAATTAGGGTTTTACTTGCCTTTGCCTGTTTTAAAAGTTTTAAATTGTTTCAAATGGATGTAAAAAGTGCCTTTTTGAATGGGGTTATTGAAGAAGATGTTTTTGTAGAACAATCTCCAGGATTTGAAAATTCAAAATACCCAAATCATGTTTTTAAATTAAAGAAGGCATTATATGGATTAAAACAGGCACCTAGGGCTTGGTATGAGAGATTGAGCACCTTCCTACTTGAAAGATCTTTTGAAAAAGGAAGTGTGGATACAACTCTCTTTTTAAAGAAATTTGGAAAGGAAATACTCATTGTTAAAATTTATGTGGATGATATCATCTTTGGATCTTCAAATAAAATTCTTTGTGATGATTTTTCTAAAACAATGAGTAGTGAATTTGAAATGAGTTTAATGGGAGATTTAAATTACTTTATAGGTTTTAGCATTAAGCAACTTGAGGAAGGAACATTTCTTAGCCAAACTAAATATATTAAGGACATCCTCAAGAAATATGAAATGGATAATACTAAACCTGTTAGTACACCAATGAGTTCCTCAGTTCAGTTGGATAAGGACCTTAAGGGAAAATCTATTGATCAAAAGAAATATAGAGGGATTATTGGATCTTTGCTTTACTTGACTGCTAGCCGACCAGATATTATGTTAAGTGTTTGCTTATGTGCTAGATTTCAATCAGATCCAAAAGAATCATATTTGACAGCAGTGAAAAGGATTTTAAGATACTTACTAGGAACTCAAAACTTAGGAATTTGGTATCCTAAGTTCAGCTCTTCATTTGAAATTGTTGGTTATTCAGATTCTGACTTTGCAGGCTGTAGAGTAGATAGGAAAAGCACTTCAAGAACATATCAATTCATTGGAAATTCATTAGTCTCCTGGTCCAGTAGAAAGCAAAATTCAGTAGCCCTATCTACTGCAGAAGCAGAATACATTGCATTAGGAAGTTGTGTGGCACAAGTACTTTGGTTAAAATAACAGTTGATTGATTTAGGATTAACTATAGGCACTATTCCAATTTATTGTGACAATACTAGTGCTATTTGCATTTCCAAAAATCCTATTCAACATTCTAGAACCAAACACATTGATATAAGGAATCATTTCATAAGGGATCATGTATCCAAGGGAGAAATTGAACTCACACATGTTTTAACTGAAAATCAACTTGCAGACATTTTTATAAAACCTTTAGCCTTTGATACCTTCAGTACTTTAAGAACAAGGCTTGGTGTTATTGATTTGAATGCCTAAACAAAATATCTTTGCAACATTGATATTTATGTTTTCTAAGTGTATTTGTTTTTGTTTTATTTTTTGTTTTTGTAAAATTTTGTGTGTTTTGAATGAATTTGTTTTTGAGTCTATAGTTTTGTTTTATGTTCTCTGTGTTTTTGAAAGTTTAGTTTGATTTTCTTAAATTAAAATTCAAAATTCAAAAATTGGAGGAAATCGTCCGGGACGAATTTTGTTTCGTACTGGACGATGTGTGAAAGAACAGTTTGCGCGAATTTTAACCGTTTTGAGAGTAGTTTTTAATTAGATCGTCTGTACAATCTGACGATCGTCCAGGACGAATTTTTTTTTTCTTTTTTCTTAAACGTCGAGATGATTGAATGCAGCAGTTGAGTGGATAAGACAGTTTTAAATATGGATTTCATCTATACGAATTTTTGGTTCGTTCAAACGAACAGATATCGTTTCATTGTAGGGGACGGTTTTCGAGAGGCATTAAAATGAGTTACTTTTTGATCGTCTGTATGAAATATTTTTCGTCTGTACGATCGGTCAAGTCAGTAAGCCTGTACGAAGAGACGCATCGTAAGTTATGTTGATTACGAAAAGCCGTTACATTTTGGACAAATTTGATCGTCTGTACGAAATTTTTTCGTCTAGACGAACGATGATTTTCGTCCAGGATGAAAATATCATTTTTCTATAAATATGAAGGCTTTCTAACTTAACAATCACACTTTCAAACTTCTCTTTCAATCCCTTTCTACTTCAAATTGTCAATGGCCTCCTCAAGCAAGAGACAAAAGGTGTTAGTGAAGAAGTCAAATAGGAATGCATCAGAAAACTTCCTGTCTAAGGCGAATGAGGAATCCTTTCCTCGTTTTGCTTCAGCTAAAATAACTCCATCTCGCATTTTAATTCAAAGCGAGAAAAATTTTAAGGTAATGCACCTTTTTACCTCAACCCAATTTCATTTCATACTTTCTCTCGTCCACTTCTACAACAAGCAAACCTTCCACTATTTCCTAGCAAACATGAGTTTTAACTCCGACCACTCTAGCATAAGTTCCTTTGTCTTCAAACAAAAATGGAAATCACTAAACATGACATTGGAGCCTTTCTAAACCTAAGAACTGAAGGATATAGAGCCCACACCCTAATGAGTGAAAACACATTCAAATGGGATGAAGTCAATAATGCGATTAGAAAAAGTGGTCTAACCTATCATGTTGCTAGAGTTTCCGGGATGACCAAAAATGCCCGTATCATCCAGCATATCCTTAGATCTTCAATCATTCCTAAAGCTGGTGATAGGATCAATATTACCCCTCTCCTTTCTGTTCTAACATTTTTTATTATAAATTGTCACCCTATCGACGAAGCCCAACTTATCATAGATCATATCTATGGGCTTTCAGAAATAGGACATGCAGATCAGAAAAGAAAAAGGAGCATCTCTTTAGGACACTTAGTTACCTACATCTTGAAAAAGAAATACAACTTAGTGCATCCTGATGATGAGTATGAAGAGCCAGTTTACTATAATGATGCATCCTTCAGATTGTTAATCAAGGAGGAAAAAGAAAAAGAAAAAGCACATGCCAATGCTTCAGAAGAAGAAGAAGAAGGAGTGCAAACATCTGCTCCTCAGTCAGATTATCAGAATCTGATTGAAAGATTTGATAGATTAGAGACTCATGTTGATCAAAGGTTTGATCAATTTGATGCTCAACTTATGCAGCAGCAACAAGACATTGGTAACATTAGAAATGAAGTACATGAAATCAATACCAATGTAATTTTGATGGCCTCCTACTTCAACCTTTTTGGCGGCATTCCTCCTCCTCCTCCTCCAGAATAATAGAGATGAATTTCTTTGTGTTTGTTGTACTTGTGTTTTATGTTTTGTTGTGTCAATTTTTATGTTAAATGTTTGTTTTTATGTTTATCTTTAATTTTAAGTTCAGTGTATTTCTTAGTTGTTTTTAGATATTATGAAATGAATATGTAATCCTTTCATTAATATCAATGCATGTTGTACTTGTTTCAAATTTGATTTTTTTTTTTGAATGTGGTTAATTTTTATGAATTTCATTAGTATTATTTAATCTTAATAGTACTTAAATTAGATTGTAATTAGAGATTAATTACATTAGAAAATCTAGTCTTTCTAAATTTAAAAAGTTGTTTATAACTTGTTGTAATTAGAACTTTTAAAATTCATGTCTATTCATTTAGACTACATAAAAGTTAATATTATTATTGCAATTCAGATGTTTTCTTATTTTGTATTTCTATGCTCAAGTGATATTTATGCACTTAGAAATATTTGAAATTTAGATTATTGATTTTGGAAAGAATTGGTCTCAATTACTCTTGAAAATTGTACAAAGAGTACAAAAATCAAAAGGAATGCGCAAAGGTTCGCAAATATGAAAAAGAGGCACAAAATTAGCCCAATATCAATAGATGCACAAAAATGTGCTCAAAAAATTTTGAAAAAGATGCGCAAAGCGCCACATGTGGTAATTCTCTTCTTTCCAAATTCTTTAAATCTCTTAATTCAAATTGATCTTATGTTCATTTATATTCTATTGAACTTTGAAATATAGAATTTTTATACATCTCTCTTGTAATGATTTTCTATATTTGAATGTCTAAATTGAATCATGTCTTTGATAAATTCTTCTTACTTACAATGTTATATCACTTCTTAAATTTTATGAATTTCTATGATTGACCTAATGTTTTTAGTTTAAAATTGCATACCTTATGTCAATCACCATTTAGATTAAATTTTCAAATGAATTTCATACAATTACTTACATTTCTCGTCTATTTCTTCTTCACTTTTATTGTTGTCAAAAAGGGGGAGAAATTATTGTGTTTGTATGTTTTGCTTGGCTTGTGTGTTATTGTTTTCTAGTTTGTTATTATTTAAAAATTTTTTAAAACAAAAAATTATGTTTTATGGTTCAAAATACCTCCTTATTTTCATATATACATCAATTCAGGGGGAGTTTAGGAGATTGGTTTTATTTAAAATCATACAAACAATAATCATTTTTCCATCATCAAAAAGGGGGAGATTGTTAAGATAGTTGCTATTTGCATGCTTTACATTTTTGCAACTTATGTAGTTTTGATGATTCCAAAGATTATTGTTCAAATGTGTAGTTATCTCCTAACATTTTTTAGAAGAATTGTATTTGCTCTTGTGTGTACTAACATTTCAGGAAAAACAAACTCCAGACTACGAAGACTTCAAATTAAATTCAGCATGAGATACTTTGTAAAATTTGAAGCTTGCACTTTTCTTTAAAATCAAATTGAAAGGGAGTGATTGTAATTTGAGTGAATAAAAACATACACACACACATAAGGAGATCATATAAAATGTTTATACTGATCGTACTGGATGATATTCGTTCGTACATGACGATCAGACAGTTATCTCCTATAGAGCATATGGAACGAATAGGAACTTGCTCAAAAAATTTTTCTAAGTCATATTCGTCCAGGACAAAATTATTATCGTCCAGAACGATTGGTTCACTAAAAATTTTTGTCCAGACGAATTTAAATTATCGTCCGTGGCGACTGGTCCTCTAGAAAAATCTCGTCCCGACGAAATCAAAAATCGTCCAGGACGATCAGAACTCTGGAAATTTTTTGTCTAGACGAAAATAAATTATCGTCCGTAGCGATTGGTCCTCTGAAAAATTTTCGTCCAGACGAAGTCAAGAATCGTCCAGGACGATCGGTTTTCTGTAAAAATTTTGTCCTGACGAACATATTCTCGTCCAAACGATTAACCGACTTAGAACAGTTTTCAGCAGTTTCTAGAACCGACCTTGTAATAACCGTTCATACTGGACGATCCTAGTTCGTACAAGACGATCAGCTGTACGAAGGCATTTCATACACATATTCAAATAGGGTCGTTTCAGATCGTTTAAGTAAAATTGTCCACGACGATCCACTGTGTACAGAATTGAAAACTTGCAGTTTTTGGGCAGTTTTTCTTGTCTTTTGTATAAATAGTCCAAATTAGACTGCCACCCAATCTTTTTGTCATTTGATCTTCGTGCTTCTTGAGAGAATAGCCAGAGAGAGAGAGTGAAAAAGAGCATTCAAGGAAGGATTCCTACCACTAGTACGAGAAGGCTTCACTTGAATTTCAAAGGTAAGAATCTCTACTTGTGAATTGGGATTACTTCAATCTTTTCTTTCTTCCTTCTAGATTCTTGTGAGAAGATCTGTCAAGGAGATCCGGTTCTCTGCCGACACTTGGAGAGTGTGAACAGCCGAAGGGTTCGCTGTCTACACTTGGAGAGTGTAAATAGCCGAAGGGTTCTCTGCCCACACTAGGAGAGTGTGAAAGGATGACGGTTCTCTTCCCACACGAGGAGAGTGTGAAAGGACGACGGTTCTCTGCCAACACTAGGGATTGTGTAAAAGGATGGACGGTTCTCTGCCGCATAGGGGAGTGGTGAAAAGAGTGTGTTGTAAAGGCTTCTCCACCTTCATGTGGGTGCAAAAGGAGAGTCACTATTGGTATTAGTGCAATACTCAGAGGGTGCCTCTGGGGAGTGGATGTAGGTCTGGTTTTAGACCGAACCACTATAAATCTGGTGTCATTTACTTTACTGTTTTTACGTTTCCACACTTTAAATTTTTGTTTTAAAAATCTGTGGTTGAAAAATATTTTTCTAGAAAAACTTAAAAGAAATTTTTATTTCGGTTCAACTTAATTTTCAAAAGGGGACTTAAATTTTTTTTAAAAGTATCAATTCACCCCCCCTCTTGGTAGCCTTGGGACATTCACTTAGGTTTAACAACCTAATTACAAGACTCAACACCTTCATATGTGATACATAATTTATACCATATTTCTTTACCAGTAGTGCAAGTGGAAACACGCATGTAATCTTTCAATTTTAAAGCACAGAAAAATAATTAAAACATTTTGCATTTAATTATGCTAAATCCCTATCATCTAGAGTCCATTCAGTAAAAGGAAGTGGAAAAGTAATGCCATTCAATTTTCTAGTTGGAGGTGTATAACCATCCTTAACAAACATCCACAAGCAATAATCAATTGATTGTAAAAACGTAGACATGCAAGTTTTCCAAAAATCAGAAGGGATATTATCAAACAAAGGTGATCGGGTAATAGAATACCCTTCCGCAGTATTACGATTTCCATTGTTAGCCATGGAACAAAAATTCAAAAAGTTTTCAAACTTAGTTTTTATGAATCCCGCTCTGATTCCACTTGAAAGTTTGTTAGGGATGTTAAGCCCTTAAGAACTAGCCCGAGGCTAACCAGGAAGGGGGGGGGGTGAATTGGTTTTTTTTTTAAAAATTTCTTTATGTAAAGCACAACAAAACTTAAAAAAAAATCACCACAGAAATTAAAGTGCAAAAATAAATAATTGCAGAAGCAAAATAAAGAAAGATCACACCGAATTTATAGTGGTTCAGTCAATCATTGACCTACATCCACTCCTCAGAGGAACCCTTCGAGTATTGCACTAATTAAGTGTCTCTCTTTTAGCTCCCACAGTTAGGCTGAGAAGCCTTTACAATTGACTCCTTTTCACTAACCCCAGTGTGGCAGAGAACCGACTCCTTTTGGTTCATCCTAAAGCGGGTAGAGAACCCAGACCTTTGCTGAAGTAGACCTTTTAAGAACCTCCCAAGGATGAAGGACGAAGAAAGAAGATGACAACTTGGAACCTTGCTTGGAGCAACCTTTGTGAACCCTCTCACAAACTCTCCCATATAAGCTCCTCTCTCTCTCTCTCTCTCTCTCTCTCTCTCTCTCTCTCTTTCTCTCTCTCTCTCCCCTTCTCCCAAGGCTCTCTCAGGTTAAGACAGCAGCTCTCAAGGTCTTTAGTATGAGAAATTTTGGGTCCTTTAAATATAATTTCAAGAACCGACTTTATCATTCAGGCCGATATAAATATCGACCTGGCCGATCTGTACAAAAGAAGCTCAATCAGCTGGGATGATTCAGGACGATCAGAAGAAAATTAATTACATCATCCAGGCCGATACAATATCATCCCAGCCGATTAGTTCAAATATGAGTACAATCGTCCTGAACATCACCCTGAATAGAGTCTGGCCAATGTCAATCAATTATGAGATCATTCCGGCCGATTCTGCGATCGTCCCTATCGATGTGATCGTATCAATCAGCCTTAATTACTTTATATAATTACCAGATTAATTAAGGCATAATTTTGCTGTATCATCCAGGCCAATATTCAGATCATCCGGGATGATAATTTAAAATAAAGAATACCTAAATTGATCATGGCGGTTGATTCTTTCTGATTTGAGCCTAACATCCTGGCCGATACAAGTATCGTCCAGGACGATTTGCTTAATGGCGGCTGCTTAACCAGGATGCCCTAATCAGAGTTCCTATTTTTAATTGAATCATCCTGGCCGATAGGAACATCATCCAGGCCGATGTACTCAAAACAAAAAAATTTAGAAAACCCCTTAAGTGTGTGTGTGCAAGGTTACTTAGCATCAAGAACCACTTTTACAATTGACTCAATAAAGAAAAAAATACAGACTTGACTCAACCTAAATTTACCCAATCTTGAGCTGGCTTAAGCTGCATTTGATCTTGTGATCTTGAAAAGTTAGTAGGCAAAGCAGTTGTAGGAAATCATGAATGTTTGCTATCATCAAAAGTCTAATCCATAAACTCAGATTTGCAACAGTTTCTTTCCTCTAACCTCCCCTTTAGACAATAACCAAATGTGAAAAAATGAGTTTAACTATTTTTTTAATTTAATATGCAAAGAATAACAATTAACAAAATACTACTCCCCCTTTTAACATCACAAAAAAAGGAGGCAAAATATGGAACATGAGAACAAATGAAATATGCATGAAAAAATAATGACCTACAAATTCAGATACAACATAATAGAAGGAATTATAACACCAAAACTAAAAACATAAAAAAATATGAGAAAAATAATCAAAAGTCAAAATCAAATGATTTTTTTAATCGATTTTCTCTAGTAAATGATAAATTTCCCTTATTATTAGAAAAGAATTAGCATGAAATGAGTTGAAAATGCTAAAATTTAGAAAGGTTAGAAAATCATTCTTGTCAATCATAGCTCGAACCCCTTATAGGTTAAAATCTTTTTGAACAAAAATCTAATTCATAAAAAAAATTAGATAGGTAAAGTGATCTTCTCAAACTTCTTTTAAAAAAAAAAAATAGTAGAATAATATTGCAAAGTAATAAATCAAAAATACTGATTTTAAAATTCAACTATATGAGATATCAATTGGCACAAGGAGTTTCCTAAGATTTTAAGGATTTGTAAGAAAGGCAAGCTAACTCATAATGGGCACATTTTGTGCCACTTTTATCTGCTTTTGGCACATATTGCACATCTTTTGATTTTTTGATGCACTATGTGCATCATGCAATTCTTTGGTGGTCATTGCACAATTTTGTAGTTTTGGACTCATTTTGTGTCTCTTTTCATTTTTATATGCTTTCTTCCTTTCTAAATCTAAAAAACCTTAGTTGTGAGATTATAATCCAAATATATGATAAGACGAACTCACTTTCTTATAGAACGAAGAATAAATTATAAAATAGATTCATATTCATATGATAAATGCAAATAACTTGATTAAGAAAACTAGAAAGAGATTCATTGACTTGGGATATTATTCATATGAGATGAATTACTGTAGGAAGATAAAATGGATATCTATTTCAAAGTCTATCATTTAATTTGAAATAAATTTTTATTCAAAAAGAAAACTGTACCACTAAAGGAGTTAGAGCCAGATAAATAGTCATCAATGTTTCTTCCTTTAACTATTTTAGTGGAGTCAATCACTACTTACATGCTTCTAAATAAAGGCAAGGTAAAAATATCATTTAAAAGAATCAACAACAGAAGTGAGCAGAGATCTAGTTCTTAAAACTTTGAAGGAAAACAACAAAAAATAAAAACTTAAAACAAAAATTGATAAACAGTAACAAACAAACAAATAGAATAAATAAAAAAAATGAAATAGAAACATCAATTTCAAACATGAATGTCTATCGCACCTAATCTAGTTCTTGATATTGAAGGTTTCAAAGGCCAATGATTTTGTATTGATATCAGTATGTTGATTTTTAGTGGCTACATGGTGTATCATTATGTCTATTTTGGTAACATGATTCCTAATGAAATGGTGCCTTATGTTTATGTATTTTATTCTAGAATGTCGGATTAGATTTTTTGAAATGTAGATGACACTAGTGTTTGAAATTTTGAATAGGTTATTAATAGACCTAATACAACTATCCCAATGCTAACTAAGAGGGGGAGGGGGGGTGAAGAGGTAATTTAAAAATTCTCTTGGATTTTAGAAAATTGATTTAATATTTTTTAGCATAATAATTAATTTTTTTTTAAATTTCAACCTCAATAAACAGAAATGTAGAAAAATAAAAATGCAGTAAAAAGTAAAGATAGAAGAACACCAAACTTTATAATGGTTCGATCTAATTTGACATATGTCTACTCCCTGGAGACTCCTTCAGGTAGTGCACTATATCAAAGTGACTCTCCTTTTGCTCCCACAGTAAGGTGGAGAAGCCTACAATAACCTCCCTTCCTCCAATCCTAGTGTGATAGAGTATCAATATCCTTTCTCACCCTCTTAGTAATGGCAGAGTACCAATATCCTTTCAAACCCTCTTGGGGATGACAGAGTACCAATATACTTTTTTACCCTCCTGGTGGTGACAAAGTACCAAAATCCTTTCTCACCCTCCCGATGATAATAGAGTACCAACATCCTTTCTCACTCTCCTGGTGATGGTAGAGTACAAACATCCTTATTCACCCTCCTGGTAACCAGAATGTACCGTGATCTTCTTTGAAAATATTCTCCTAAAAGCCTTTAAGAAAGTTTGGAGAAACTTGAAGAATAAACAAGAGATCCTTACCTTTGAGTAACTTTGTAAATCCCCTCACAAATTTCTCTTAAAAAGATCTCTTAATCTTCACTCCTAAAACACTCGCCTAAACACTCTCCTTTTCACTCTTTCAAAGAAATTATAGCAATAACTCTAGAAAAACACTGAACCCAATTTTTTGGACTTTTATATATGAAAAACAAGAAAATCAATCCAAAAAATTGAAAATTTCAAGTTGAACATCTTTAGATTGCATAGTATAATCATACTTCGTATGTACGAATAGTTCAAAAATTCATGTATGATCCTGTATGAACCTTATTTCATACTCTATCAATCATATGCATGAACTAACATTGTATTATACGAACAATTCAAAATTGAATAAGTTCATTAGGTATGATTATGTATGAATGTATTTTATATACTTGTTGTAGTCTATACAAACCTTACATCATATAATATGAATAGTATAAACAAATCATGCTTAATATTGTATGAATATGGATGAATCAATTTTGTATGTTGGACATCATCTATATGAATCCAACTTCGTACAGTACGAACCATTAAAAAAATGTGTTCGTATGGGACGAATTGGTATAAACCTATTTCATACTTTGGACGTCATCTATATGAATCAAACATCGTACATTATGATCAGTTAAAAAAATGGCGAGTTAATTCAAGACAAATTGGTATGTATCTATTTTTGTACTCTAAACTTTATCAGTACGAGTCCAATTTTATATAATATGAATAGTTCAAAAGATAAATTTTCAAGGCATGATTTGATTAACTTCGTTCTAGAGAAACTATCATGATAGATTGCCTAGTACGATTTGAAAATTGTATAATATAATTATTTTTAAAAATCAAATTTGACCCAGTTCCCCAATGTGTGTGTGTATGATTACCCAATTATAATCAAACTCTCGTAGACTCAAAAAAACTAGAAAAAGGACATACTTCATTACAAGAAACCCTAATCTAATGTGTCTTGAAGTCTTTGGTAGTCTAGAGTATAATTTTCCAGAAATATTAATACACAAAAAACACAAAAAAAATATATCTAATGTATATTAGGAGAAATAATAATCAACACAATAATATTTTGGTATCATTAAAAACTCATATGATATAAAAAACATAGTCATGAAATATAAGTTGCAATAATTTTCCTCTGTTTAATGATGGAAAAATAATTATTGTTTGAGTAAACACTAAAGACAATTTTCCTTTTAAGCTCCCCCTCAATGAGTGATCAATTTAAAAATAAGGGATTCTAGCGAAAATCAAAACCATAACAACAAATTAAATAGAAACAAAAACTTAAACAAAAACAAAAAATACACAATAAACATCACAAAAATCACACAACAAATAATCATACAATAAATAATCATCCACATATATATCAAAGCACATCAAATAATACATCAAACACACAATATATCAAATAATAAATAATGACTCCCCCTTTTGAAAGGATAAGTTTCTATGGATAAAACAAAATAGATGATGAAGAAAAAGATTTTAAACTAATTTCAAATACACTATTAACATCCTAATGCTAAAAAGAAAAGCTAAAATTTTAAATCAAAGAGCTATTAAGATAAGAAAAGTCAACCATATTCACTATTCATTCTACACATATAAAACAAAAATAATTAATGCAAAAATGATGAAAGAAAGATTAATTAGTTTCTAATTCAATAGTGAAGATTTTTTCTGATTATTTGGATTTTCATAAGAGATAGAAAGATAAAAGAAAGAACACTATAAATTTTTTAGTTGGTGATATTGCACATCTTTTCAATTTTTGTGGCAAACTTTGTGTATCATTTTAGTTTTAGCTAATTTTGTGATTTTTTTCATTTAAGTGAACATTGCGCATCTTTTTTAAATTAGTGGCACATTTTGTGCATCTTTTCAAGTCTGGCATGCTATGTTCATCATTTTACATTTTCGGTATTTCCAATATCAATAAATCATAAAACAAATTCCAATAATTAACAAAAATAAATACATTAAAAAAAGAAATAAACTAAAATTATGACATCTATTTTGCATTAATTATAACTAAGTAATATTTTTCTATAAGAACATGAAATTGAATTTTTAATCTATATCCAATCAAAATTTAATTTAAAGTTTTGAGAGATTAAATTTTGAAAGGAAATTAATTTATAGAGCAAAGCAATTTAAAAATTTATTCTAGACATCGATTACAAATGATTTGTCTATAAAAACTTAACCAATTCAAGAAGAATACTTTCAACATAAGTAAGAACATCTTCCATTAAACACTTATAATACATACAAACAATACATCTGGAGGTCTAGTGAACATTATAAAGTAGCTATTTAACATAGCTACTTACATATTGACAGAGTCGAATTGTCCATATATATATATATATATATATATATATATATATATATATATATATATATATATATATATATATGTAGTCCATAATTAGTTAGGATTTATCAATAAGAGTATTGGCCATGATAAGGTATATGACAGTAAACAAAAGAGGAGTCAGATTTATACGATCACCAACTTTAGATATTATAGAAGTTCACAACACATGCTGGATGATCCTAGCATTCTGGTTAAGGGTATACAAATGAGAAAGATGATTTACTTATGCAACACCTCTTAGAGTTTGGTTAACTTCAGACCAATCAAAATTCCATTTAGAGGTCATGGTGTGTGCCCTAACCCCTTGAGTCCTAAAATGGAGAAAGTTGCATAAATCTTCCTTAGTTATTTTTACTCTCTACTTAAATACATATAAAGTTAACCTATTATGATCCTCATTCACTTTCATGTTTTCAAGAAAAATTTGGAAGGTTTCTTGATGATTGGCATAGATCAAAGTGAGGATAAAAGAGAATTGAGTAGAGGCGAAAGAGGCATAACAGAGAAGTTTATGACTCCTTGAATTAGGAGATGAGAGAGGGTAATCTTAGCATCAACAAAATGTTCGTAGGCTTCCGCATTATCCTTAGAAAAAATTTCTCTTCAAGTCTCCCTAAATGAGATGAAGAAGCTTTTGAAGTACGTGGATGCTTGCTGCTACTGGACATTTCTATAGAAGGACACATGATGGTTTGAGAATAAAGACAATTATGAAGAAAACCATCGAATACCTTACAATTTAAAGAGAAACAACCTATCTTACAGTACGAAATTGTGATCATATGTACGATTTTAAAATCGTATAGGATGAAAATACTTTCATACATACGAATGGAAATGGCTAAAAATGAAACAACTTTTCATAAACTGCCATTCTTGAGATATTATTTCATACAGGCTTTTTGACCATACGATCGTATAGATGAACACCTATTTATCTAGAATGATTAGAATAATAATGAACGTATATGGCAGTTAGGTTCATCCATATGAGAAACTAACAATATTATCACATAAACAAAGAAAAATTTTGTATGTACGATCTAACAAAAAATAACTACCTTTGGAAAATGTCACCAATCATACCGATAAAATATAATGGATCATATAGGCGATGATGACATCATACAGTATAATATGCATTAAAAATTTTAATCTAGTATACTCACTCAGAAAAATATCATGTATATACTATAGAATTCATACAGTATAAAAAAATTTGTATAGCATGAAAGAAAAAATATTAACACAAGATATGATAAACAAAACCTTTTTTTTTAAACCAATCACCCAAGATTTATAAAATGCAACAATGAAAAAACAAAACCAAAAACTCAATACTAACGAAAGAAGAAGAAAACACAACTAACAAAACCAGCAAAGACTAATAAACAACAAAACATTAACAAACAAACAAACAAAACTAATAAACACATCAATACATTACAAATCCAATTTGCATAAATTCAATTTTAAGCATTAAGATCAATAACACCTAATTTGGTTCTTAAGGTGCTAAACATTTCAAAAGCTAGTGGTTTTATGAAAATATCTACAAGTTGATCCTCAGTAGCAACATGGTGCAATTCAATTTATCATTTTACCACATGATCTCTAATGAAATGTTGTCTTATATCTTTATGCTTGGTACTAGAATGTTGAATAAGATTCTTTGAAATGTATATGACACTTTTTATTACCATAGAAAATTGAAATAGTGCCAATAGAAAATCCTAAATCAATTAATTATTGTTTTAACCAAAGAACCTGTGCCACATAACTAGCTAAGGCAATATTCTGCTTCTATAGTAGAAAGGGCTACTGAATTTTATTTTCTGCTAGGCCAAGAAACTAAAGAGTTTCCTATAATTTGGTAAGTTCCAAAAGTAATTTTTGATCAACCCTATATCCTACAAAATCTAAATAAAAATATTTAATGATTTCAAAAGAAGAGCTATGCTTAGGATACCAAATCCGTAAATTTTGAGTTCCCTAAAGACATCTCATAATTCTTTTAACAGTAATTAGATGTGATTCCTTTGGATCAGATTAAAATCAACCACACAAATAAATACTAAACATGATATTTGGTCTGCTAGTAGTCAAGTAAAGTAATGATCCAATTATTCCTCTAAATTCCTTTTTATTAATAGATTTTCCCTTATAGTCCTTATCTAATTGCACTAAGAAACTCATTAGTATACTCACAGATTTTAGCATTATTCAATTCATATTTTTTAAGAATATCCTTAATATATTTTGACTAGCTAAGAAATGTTCCTTCCTCATTTTTTTATGCTAAAACTAAGAAAATAACTCAAGTCTCCCATCACACTCATTTTAAATTTACTACTCATTATCTTTGAAAAATCATCATAAAGAGTTTTATTGATGGATCCAAATAAGATATCATCAACATATATTTAAATAATGATTATGTCATCTCCTTCCCTTTTAAAGAAGAGAGTGGTGTCAACACTTTGTTTAATAAATGATATTTCTAATAGGAAAGTGCTTAATCTCTCATATTAAGCCCAAGGTGCTTGTTTTAGTCCATACAATGACTTTTTCAATTTAAATACATAACTTTGGAATTTTGAATTTTTAAAACTTAGAGGTTTCTCAACATATGCATCATCTTATATCACTTTATTAGGAAAGGCACTCTTAACATTCATTTGAAACAATTTAAAATCTTTAAAATAGGTAAAGGCTAGTAATACCCTTTTCAGTACAAGTCTAGCTACAGGGGAAAAAGTTTCTTCAAAATCAATTTGTTCTATTTGATTATACCCCTTGGCCACTAATCTTACCTTATTTCTAATCACAACACTTGAATTCATTTTATTTTTGAACTCTTACTTTATTCCAACAACACTTTGATCCATAGACCTTTCAATCAATTCCCAAACATCATTTCTACTAAATTAATACAATTCTTTGTGCATGGATGAAATTCAAAATTCATCAAAAAGTGCTTGATTTATATTAGTGGGTTCAATCATTAAACTTCACTTCTTAGCTAAGTCCATGCCTAGTTTTAGCACCCTCACTTGGTTCACCTAAAATAGATTCTTCAGGGTGACCCTTAAAAAATTTCCATTCTCTAGGCAAAGTGTTTTCTGTTCCAATATTTATTCCAATTTGTCTTTTCAATTTTTTGGGAGATATTTTCAATACATTTTTCCTTCAATCTTGGCTTTTCCGAAATACCAAATTCATCAAAAACTAAATGTTTTGGCCTCCTCAACTACCAAAATTCTCTTGTTTAAAACCTTAAGGGATTTTCCAATACTAAAATATCTTGGAAAAATTCCTTCATCAGATTTAGGATCAAATTTTTCTAAAGTATTTTTATTATTATTATGAATAAACACCTTACATCTAAAAACATGCAAATATGAAAGATTAGGTGTTCACCTCTTAAGAAGTTTATAGGGTGTCTTGTTCAACTTCGATTTAATATTCACCCTATTTTGAATATAACATACCATACTAACTGCTTAAGCCCAAAAATATTTTGGAAGTGAATATTCAGCCAACATGGCTTTAATGCTTTCTATCAAAGTTTTGTTATTTCTTTTAACAACCCCATTATACTGAGGGGTCTTAGGTGCTAAAAAATTGTGATCAATTTCTTACTCTCTATAAAAATCTTCAAATTTCTCATTTTTAAACTCTCCTCCATGATCACTTTAAATTGATAAAATTTTACACCCTACTTTACTCTTAATCTAAGTAGAAACATTTCTAAATTCATCAAATGATTCATTCTTATAAAATAAAAATTTAACCCACATGAATCTTGAAAAATCATTAACGATTACATACCAAAAAACTTTACCTCCTCGACTTACAGTACTAACCGATCCAAAATAATCCATGTGTACGACTTCCAATGGTTTACTAGTTCTAAGATCCTTAATTGTATGAAAGGACTTCACCTATTTTCCCAATTGACATGCAACACAGAGGTAATCCTTAGTGAAGTTTAGTTTGGGTATCCCTCTAATCAACTCTTTAGGGTAATCTTCCTAAGATTTTTCTTGCTTGCATGATAAAGTCTCCTATACTATAACCATGATGCATCAGTGATTATTTTGAGACATAAATTATTTGAAGATTTAACAAAAGTTAAATCCAGCATGTAGACATTATTTACCTTATTTTCATGTAATACATTAAATTTTGGCTTAATATGTAGCTTGTTGGAAAAAATTTGTTGAGATAATTGCTACTTAGTTTTTGATTGTTGATATTCTTGCAACTTATATGTTTTTTTTATAATTCTAAATAATGTTTTTTATAATTCTAAATATTATTTCTTTAATTATTATTTCTCTTAACTTGTTTTGGAAGAATTGTTTTACTATTGGTGTGCACTAATATTTCAATAAAATCATACTCTGGATTGATGAAGATTTCAAATCAAATCACTTTAGGGGTTATTGTAATTGAAGTATATATTTTTCATTTTATTGAGTCAGAGATAGTGTGATTGTAATTGCGTAAATGTGCATACATATACTGTTGGAGAGTTTAAAATCTATAATTTTTAAATTGATCATATTGAACGATTTCATTTCGTATGGGAGAATCTGATCAGTTATTTTTCCTTCGAGCAAACAAACGAATAGGAAGTAGAAAATTTTTCTAAGTATGGATCATACTGTATGATATACCATTCGTACATACCTTATAGAGTATGAATTGGATGGGTCCCTTTTCATCCCGACTTTTTATCCATACAAACCTTAAAAATTTCTAAATGATTTTTACCATACGATGTCATCATCATACGTATGTCATCCAGGGTATAAATTAGATGGGTCTCTTTTCATCCAGACAAACCTAAAAAAATTTTGAATGGTTCGTACCGTATGATGTCATCATCATACGTACGCCATCTAGGGTATGAATTGGATGGGTCCCTTTTCATCCCAATGAACATGAAAATTTTTATAACTAATCATACCATATGATGTCATCATCATATGTACGCCATCTAAGATACAAAATTTTGGGCTTCCTCTTCATCTTGACAAAGTGGAAAAATTTTCTAACTATTTGTACCAGACAATCTGGGTTCATACCGGACATTCATCATGTTCGAATTAAATTCGTATTGATTCACAATTGGTTCGTACACAACTATTTTTGAAATGTTCATATGTACGAACATACCATTGTAATATACGATTGTATATGCTCAAAATTAAAAATTTCTAATTTTTTTTATGGTTTTTAAAACTGATGTGAAAAGGTCTTGTCTTTGTGATTTTTTAATAGCAATTGAAAGAGAGAGTGTGGGAGAGTATTTGAGAGTGATTTCTTGCAATTGGAGTGTGAAGGGTTTACAAGGATCTCATTGTAATTTTGGTGATTATTCTTCTTTTCTTCTTTCTAGTTTCTCGCCAGAAGATTTTTGGAGAAAATCTAGTACTATGCCAATACATGAAGATTGTGAAAAGATGAGGGCTCTCTGTTGACACTTGAAGAGTGTGAAAGGATGATGATTCTCTATTGACACTTGGAGAGTGTGAAAGGATGACAGTTCTCTGCCGACACTTGGAAAGTGTGAAAGGATGATGATACTTTGTCGGCACTTAAAGGGTGTGAAAGGATGATGGTTCTCTGTTAATACTTGAAGAGTGTGAAAGCATGACGGTTCTCTGCCGCACCGGGGATTTGTGGAAGAGAGGTTTATTGTAAAGGCTTCTCCGGCTTGCTGTGGGAGATAAAGGAGAGTCACTTTGGTAATAGTGCAATTCCTGAAGAGGGAGTCTTCAGGGAGTGCATATAGGTAATGTTTGATCAAACCACTAGAAATTTTTATGTCTTTTAAATTTTAGTTTTTTATTTACTACAAGTTATTTACTGTGGTTGAAAAGTTTTATTTTGAAATTAATTAATTTGCTACAAATTTTAAAATCAATTTTTTATTTAAAAATCTAAGAGTATTTTTTAAATTACCAATTCACTCCCCCCTCTCTTGATTAGCCTTCGGATAATAGCTTAGGTTTAACAACCTATAAGGAATTAATAAGTGGTATCAGAACATTATTTCAAAACCATAAGTTTAGATTACTTTTAAAAAATAAGTATAGCTACATTTGGAAATTAAAATACATTTGAAGGGTATTCTATCACTAGACCTTCGTTATTTGATAATATTCCTTTCAATTTTTAGAAAACACGCATATCTACTTTTTTAAAATCACTAGATTATCGTATGTGGAATTTAGTTCAAGAAGGGTATACTAGATCAACTAGATTAATTGATGGCATTAGAGTTGAAACACTCTTTACTAACTGGACTATAGAAGAATGTGAATTAGCACAACTAAATGCTAAATGCTTAAATAGTTTCTTTTATGCACTTAAGTCAAAAGATTACTGCGTGTTTTCACTTGCAACAGTGGAAATGATAGTTGATATAGACTTTATATTACTTATGAAGAGACTAATGAAGTAAAACAATCTAGATTAAATATCTTGTTACATGATTATGAATTGTTTCACATGAAACCAAATGAATTTATTTCTGACGGTATACAAGATTCACTTAGATAGTAACTTTTTTGCATGCATTAAGTAGGGAACTAATGAATACTGAAATGATCAATAAAATTTATTGTTATTTTTCTACTCCTTATGATGTAAAAATAACTATAATTATAGAGTCTAAAGATTTAAATATTTACTCTATTGATAATCTTCTTGGATCACTAATTACTTACGAGCAAGGAGTGAGTCAAAGGAAGATTGATGTAGGTAAACAATGAAAGGAGAAGAACATTACACTAAAATGGAGGACTAAGAGTGATCAGTTATAACCTAAGGATGAAGATGACATTGCCTTAAAGACTAGGCAATTTAGAAGTTTTTTTAAAAGGAACAAGAGTAGACGCCAGTAGTAGAACAGAGGTAAGTTTAATAAAAATGTTAAGATTTCTAATGATGTGATTTTCTACGAATACAGGAAACCTAGAGATATAAAATCGGACTACCTAAATCTAAAATCCACTCCTAGCAAAGAGAAGGTAGAAGAGAAAAAAAATGTGAAGAAGGGAAATAAGAGATTTTAGAGATTTTTTTGGGCGAACTCAGCTTCGAATTTGTCAGAAATAAAAAGGGGGAGGAAGTCACCAACTTATGTTTAACGGCCAAAAATCTTGACCAGTCAGATCAAGAAGAGGTATTTGACTTGACTTATAATAAATTGTTAGAAGTTTCTAAAAGAATTCATGGCGCATATAGAAAACTTAAGAAAATACATGCTTGTCTAAACCTTGAAACACAAGAATTACGAAAAGAGCATGAAATACTTAAGAAAGATCACACATTGATAGATAATAACAATATGAGCTTACTTGAGAAATTTGATGACTTGAATGAAAAGAATGATCTTTTGAAAACATCCTATGCTCAATTGGAAAAAGAATTTAAAGAGTTTAAGTATGAATTTAAAAATAGAGAGCATTATTTGAAATATGATAACACTATGTTAGAGGATGTAAAATCATTTCTTTGAAAAATAGTGAAAGCTCTTGAAGAAAATAAAATACCCCAAACACTTGAAGATTTTAGTAATCCTATTTTAAGGACAAAATTTTATAACCTAGGAAGCGACAGATTTATTTAGAAAATTAATAAACCCATTTCCTGGAGTTAAATGTTATACTTGTGGAATGATTGGACATATTTCACACACTTATACCTTAGAAAAACTCATTTAGTGTGGAGACCTAAGATGCATAAACCTAGTCATATCATACATGCATCTAGTTTTATTTTTCCAAAAGGAGAACTAAAACTTATTGAGTTCCCAAGTCTAACGTTTGATTCTCTTGTAGGAACTCTCTCATACAAGGCCTCATGAGAGTATTTGGTACCCAGATAGCAGTTACTCAAGGCACATGACTGGAGATACTACACAATTTATGAGGCTGGAAGCCAGGAATGGAGGCAGGGTTACACTGGGAGATAACACCACTAGGAAAGTAGTTGGCATAGGTATGATAAAAAAATTACAAAAAATTTTGATAGAGAATGTATTTTTTTTAGAAGGCTTAAAGCATAATTTGTTAAGTATAAGCCAGCTTAGTGATAAAGGATATAATATAAATTTTTTCCCTCTTACTGAATATTAAGCCTAAAGGGAAATGATGTTTTACATGAAATTATGATAATATATATTTATATGCTAGATTTTAATTGTATTAAAACTCTTAATGCTTTTTGTTTAAAAAACATTCTGATGAATCTTGGTTATGGCATAGGAGACTTTGTCACGCTAGCATGAAATATCTTAGAAAAATTATCCAAAAGGATTTGGTTAGAGGTATACCAAAATTAGGCTACTAAGGATCACCTTTGCAATGTATGTCAATTAGGAAAACATTTGAAGTCCTCATTTCATTCCAATAAGGATCTTACAATAAGTAAAGCATTGGAGATTATTTATATGGATCTTTTTGGATCGGTTAGCACTTTTAGTCTAGGAGGAAAGGTATACGGATTTGTGATAGTTGATGAATTCTCAAGATTCACGTGGGTCAAATTTTTATTTTATAAGAGTGAGTCATTTGAGAAATTTAAAGATTTTTTAACTTCGATTAAGAGGAACTTAGGGTGTGAGATTTCAACAATTCAAAGTGATAATGGCGGTGAATTTGAAAATAATAAATTTGAGGATTTTTATAAAGAAATAGGCATTGATCACAATATTTCTGTACCTAGAACCCCTCAATAGAAAGGGGTAGTCAAAAGAAAAAATAGAATATTAATTGAAGCCACTAGAGCCATGTTGGTTGAATATTCACATTCTAAATATTTTTGACCTGAAGCAGTTAGTAATGCATATTATGTTCTAGATAGGGTAAACATTAGATCTAAATTAAATAAAATGCCCTATGAGCTTCTTATGGGGAGAACACCTAATTTGTTGCTTTTGTATATTTTTGTATATAAGGTGTTCATACATAATAATGAAAAATCATCCTTAGGAAAATTTGATTAAAATTAGATGAAATAATTTTTCTTGGACACTCTAATATTGGAAAATCTAATAGAGTTTTTAACAAAAAATTTCGATAGTTGAGGAGACCATACATGTTGTATTTGATGAATCTAGAATTTTATGAGAGTTAAGTTTGGAAGATGATGATTTAGAAAATAACTCTCAATGGATTTAGAAGATTAATTTGGAAGAAAATTTGGAGATAGAAAACCCATTGCCTAGAGATTTGAAATTTTCCAAAAATCACCCTAAGGAATTGATTTTAGGTGAACCTAGTGAAGGTGTTAGAACAAGGCATAGACTAAGTGAAGAAGTCAATAATTCTGCCCATTATTTTAATGATAGAACCCACAAATGTAAATCAAGTACTTTCAGATGAATTTTGGATTTTGGCAATGCAAGAAGAATTAAATCAATTTGTAAGAAATGATATTTAGAAATTAATTACAAGGCCAAAAGATCAAAGTGTAGTTGAAACTAAATGGGTATTTAAAAAAAAATGAATGACTCAAGAGTTATTGTTAAAAATAAGACTAGATTGATGGCTAAGCGGTATAATCAAATTGAAGGGATTGATTTTGATTAGACTTTTGCCCCTATAGAAAGTCTTGAAGAAATTAGGGTTTTATTAGCCTTTTCCAATTTTAGAGGATTTAAATTGTATCAAATGGATGCTAAAAGTATCTTTTTGAATGGGGTGATACAATAGGATGTTTATGTTAAATAACCTTCAGGTTTTGAAAATTCAAAATAACCAAATCTTATTTTTAAATTGAAAAAGGTATTATATGGATTGAAATAGGCACCTAGGGCATGGTATAATAGGTTAAGCACTTTCCTACTTGAGAGATCTTTTAAAAAAGGAAGTATGGATACCACTCTCTTTTTAAAGAAATTGGGAGAAGATAAACTAATTATTCAAATTTATTTTGATGATATCATTTATAAATCTACAAATAAAAACATTTGTGATCATTTTTCTAAAATAATGAGTAGTGAATTTGAGATGAGCCTAATGGGAGATCTAAATTACTTTCTAGGATTTAGCATTAAGCAAATTAAGGAGGGAATATTTCTTAGTCAGTCAAAGTATGTTAAGGATATCATCAAGAAGTATGAAATTCATAATGCTAAACTAGTTAGTACACCATTGAGTTCCTTAGTTAAGTTGGATAAGGACTCTAAGGGAAAATCTATTAATGAAAAGAAATTTAGAGGAATTATTAGATCTTTGCTTTATTTGACAGCTAGTAGACCCAACATTATGTTTAGTGTTTGTTTGTGTGATAGATTTCAATCTAATACAAAAGAATCATATTTGACAATAGTAAAAAGGACTTTGAGATATCTCTTGGGAACTCAATACTTAGGAATTTAGTATCCTAAGTTTAGCTCTTCATTTAAAATTATTAGATATTTAAATTTAGACTTTGCAGGTTGTAGGGTTGATCAAAAGAGTATATATGGAACTTGCCAATTTATAAGAAATTCTTTAGTTTCTTGGTCCAATAGAAGATAGAATGTTATAGCCCTATCTACTGCTAAAGCTGAATACATTGCCTTAGAAAGTTATGTGGTACAAGTTATTTGGTTGAAATAATAATTAATTTATTTAAGATTGACAATAGGCACAATTCCTATTTATTGTGATAACACTAGTGCCATTTTCATTTAAAAAATTCCTATTCAACATTCTAGAACCAAATACATAGACATAAGACATTATTTCATTAGGGATCATGTATGCAAAGGAGAAATTGAATTGAACCATATTTCTACTAAAAATAAACTTGCAGACATTTTTACAAAACCACTAGCCTTTGATACTTTTAGCATATTAAGAACAAGGCTAGGTATGATCGATCCTACATAAAATTTTTTGCAAACTTGATATGTTTCTTTGTGTATTTTCTATTTTGTTTTCAATGTGTTTGTTTGTGTGTGTTTTTCAATTTTTGTTTTGTTTTTTTTTTTTATAATTTTTGTGTTTTTTAGGCATGTTTTCATATATCGAAATTCCTATTTCTGAACATTCATGTTAAATTTTTTAAGTGTTCTATTTGTATTGTACAAAATTATTTTTGTCCCGTATGAATTCTGTAGATTGTCAATCATTATTTTGGACTGAATATGTGTAGTTTTTATTTTCTAATACATATCAAACTATAAGATATTTATATCTTCCCAAATGATTTATAATAATTTGTCTATATGCATCTAGATGATTATTTGGGCAGAATCAGTTATAATAACTGATCGTACGCATGAAACTTTATGTCATACATATGAACCATGTGTCATTCAATGTGGGGGCAATCCTAAGCATTATTAAAATAATCTTAAATAACTGATCATCCCAGACAAACACCTGTTCATCTGTGTGATCGTTGAGTCAAAATGTTTGCACAAAAGGATGCTTCGTAACTTGCATGATTATGAAAAGTCATTTTGTTTTGAATGAATTCATTCGTCCATACAAAATTATTTTTGTCATATACAAAATAACTATCGTATACTACAAATTTGTTTTCGTACGTACAAAGGGTTATTTTTCTTTAAATAGGAGGGCTTTAGAATTCATTTTCATTTACTTCAACTGCCTCCTTTAATCCTTCTCATCTTAGAAATGGCCAGTTCGAGCAAGTGTGGTAGAGTCACTAAGGGTTCATCGTCTAGGGGTGGAGACGAAAACTTTCTTTCTAGAGCAAATGAGGATTCTTATTATAGGTTTGTCGTTACTAAGATCACCCCGTTTAGACTCCTAATTCAAGTGGATATTCATTTTCAAGTCACGCCTCTTTTTACTTCAACTCAACTTGCCTTTATCTTGACTTTAATTCATGCCTATCATAAGGAGACCTTCCACTACTTTTTAGCAAACATGAGTTTTAGTGAGATGAAAATAAGATAAGATCTTATGTACAAAAGAAATGGGTTGAAATCACTAAGGAAGATCTATTAACTTTTCTGCTTTTAAGGACTCAAGGAATTATAACACACACTATGACCTCCAAATCTGACTTTGATTGGTCAAAAATAAACAAACCTCTTAGAGGTGTTGCTCAAGTTGGTCACTTAGCCAGGGTGTATACTTTATTTCAAAATGAAAGGATCATCCAACATGTCCTTAGAACTTTAATCATTCATAAGGCTGGTGATCGCATAAATATTACTCATCTTTTATCCAATGTTACCTATCTAATCATGACTGGACAACCAATAGATGAAGCCCAACTCATTCTAGTTTATATTCATAACCTTTTTGAAATTGGGGTTGTTTCTCATAGGAGGAATAAAAATATTTCCCTAGGACATCTAGTGACCTACATCTTAGAAAAGAAGTACAATATTGTTCATCATGAGGCTCCACTTGAAATGCTAATCTACTTCACCGATGCCTTTTTTCAAGTATTTTTTTTGGAAAGAATGACAATTCAAGTGAGGATACTGAGGAAGAAGGGGGAGCACTTGTACCTGCTCAAGGACCTGACTTTCAGGAGATGGTACAGTGCTTTGACCAGTTGGAGAGTAATTTTGATCAAATTTAGACTCACCTAAATTAATAGGATGCACAGTACTAGCAAGAAATGGGTCATTTCAACACAGTGAACACTAATGTAGATATGATAAATAGCTATTTCTCTATCTTCAACTGGCCTCCTCCTCCAGACCAGGGTCCCTTAGAGTTCTAGTTTTACTTCTTTTGTGTTGTCTTTGCCAGTCCTCTCTAGATGTGATGTTCTTAGTGATGATTTTAATGCTTTGTATACTTATCCTTGTTTAGATTTTATGTTAATGTTATTGATGTTATGTTGTTTTTATTTTTATGAATTGATATCAAAAGTGCTTCAAGGTATTTCATCTTTAAAAATTGACATCAATAAAAAAAATGTCTTGTTTTGATTAGTTGCTTTTCTTTGTTGTCTGAAACATAAGTTTGCCTATGTATTAATCATGTCTTAATTGATCTAAAAAGTATTATAAATTAAACTGCAATACAAAATTAATTTCATTATGAAGTTTAATTTTTCAAAAATTTAAGTTAACTTATAACTCGATTGAGTTAAGGCTATCAATCTCATATTCTTTTTAGGCAAACATAATTTAAATATTATTATTACAATTTTGATATCTTATTATTTTTTTTATTTTCAATATAATTATCTTTGTAATTAGAGAAATTTGATTTTATAGATTATTTATTTTAGAAAGATTAATATAAAAAAAATGTATCAAAAAGAAATGTACAATGTGTAAAAAAATCAAAAGAATGCACAATAGTTCACAAATTGAAAAGAGGTACAAAATTAGCCCAAATACAAAAAGATGCATAAAGTGTGCCACAAATTTTTGAAAAGATATGCTATATCGCCGATTGAATATGTTCTTTCCTCTATCTTTTAATATTCAAATTTAAATTAATCTAATGTTCAATTATATTTTGTATTGAAAATTGAATTTAACTAATCTTTATTTTGTCACTTTTATAATTATTCTCTTTATCTAGTTATCTAGAATGCTTCATGACCTTGATTGATTATTCTTTTCTATGTTATACTTTAATTTAAATATTTTGAATCTTTTTGTTTTATCTAATGGTTATTAATTTTGTTATTGCAATTATAGTTGAATCTCTTTCAAGATCAATTACTAAGGTTTCTCATATAACTTCTTCCAGTTCAACCTTCCTTTTCAATTTTTGTTGTTATCAAAAGGGGGAGTAATATTGTTTGGTGTGTGAATGTTGTTTTTGTGTGTTAATTGTTATATGTGTTAGTGTTATTTTGGTGAGTTAGTGTTGTTTTGTTTTTGTGTTTATTGTTTTACATTTTGCTTTTGTGCTTTATCATTTATGAAAAAAAATGGGTTGTCTTAAAAGAATTCTCTTATATTCACATATTTATTCATTTAGGGGGAGTTAAGAAAAAATTTAGGGTATTCAATTTTTATTCAAACAATAATTATTTTTCCATTATAAAAAAGGAAGAGATTGTTGAGATAGTTGCTACTTAGTTCTTGATTATTGATATTATTGCATCTTGTATGTTTTTTTTTTATTCTAAATATTATTACATTGATTGTTTTTTCTCCTAACATGTTTTGATAGAATTGTTTTGTTGTTTGTGTGTATTAATATTTCAGAAGAGTCATACTCCGGATTGATGAAGGCATCAAATCTGATCAGTTTAGGGGTTATTATAATTGTAGTCTATATTTTTAATTTTATTGAGTCAGAGAGAGTGTCATTATAATTGAGTAACTATGTGTTGACCTCATTAGTCGAGGTCAATTTCCCCGGATTCAATTCTAGCACCTAGGTATTCGTAGCCTAGTGTAGACGTCGCCTTTAGGATTTCTTTAGGTGGACACCTATTGACGTAGCATCGACTCGAACTTACCACTCAGCTCGAATCAAAATCAATTCAATCCAATTCTAATTCAACCTCAAATCAACTCTTTTAAACCAAAATTTGCTACACCAATCGAAATGAAATCAAATCAAATTAACTCAAATTGAATTCAATTTCAATGGCTTCGATTAACCCGTTTTGACTCGTCACAAGTATATATATAATAATAATTGATACGTCGTAAAAAATTATCTTAATCGGGCACGAATTTCGATGCAAAATCAAGTTTGAAAACTTCAAAAATTAATTCGGAGACCATCCGAACTATGATTTCCGCAGACTTACAGTCGAACTAAGCATCTCAGGAATAGAAACCCAACGACACCAAGATCAACCCAATCCGAGCCCAAATGAATCCGAATCAAGGGCTCAAAGCGCTGTTTGAAGGTTCAAACCGCAATTTGAGTTACCAAACGGTCTCTGATTTTGACGAGCTTATACTCGAATCGAACGGCTCGACGAGACGAATCCAATGAGCCTAAGATCAGCAAATTCCGAAATCATTAAGGCCTTTAAATGTCCAATGAACGGTCCACGATCAAAGGGTTCAGCAACAACCAATAACCACCCACTCTCCCTCTCCCTCAACCCATAACCACCCACTCCCCCTCTCCCTCAACCCAAAAAACGTCCAAGCCTCCTCCTCTCATAAAAAAAAAAAAAGTTTCAAGCCTCCCTCCTCTCATACATGACACATCCAAGCCTCCCTCCTCTCATACATGACATGCCCAAGCCTCTCTACTCTCTCATGACGAACCTAAGCCGAAGCCACTACCTCCTCTCGACGAGCAGTAGTAGTCGCACGTCGTCGCCTCTTCTGCCTTAGCCGACGCATAAAAGACATCCTAATCTTGGGTAATTTCTTCTACATCCTCTCAATCTTCTTCTTCTATCATTTTAATTTGATTTAAGTCAAATGGAAAGAGTTGAAGTTTGATCTTTTAATCAAAAATCTGAGACAAAAATCTGTCAACGTTTCTTTCTTTTGATAAGCATTAGCAATAAAAGAAACTATGAAAGTTTGGTTGGAATGTATATATAAACTTTTTCTTTTTTTATCTTGGACGACAAATGATTTCATCTATTTTATTTTTCATAGTTGTACTATATCTTGCATTGTTATTCTTGAGTGATTCTAAGTTGTCATTTTTGGTAATAATAGAATAATGAGAAACGAAATGCTAAGTTTTTTATTAATAGTTTGGTTGATCCTTACGAAATTTGAGAGAATTTTTGAATTCTTTTGCTTAAGCTTCATTAACAGCTAGCTCCCATAATCATTTAATAAATGCATTATTTGCCTTTATGTTCAACATGTTCTTGAAAATGAGATGTATTTGCATTGAAGAGAAAAGTATGTGAAGAGTATTGTATAAGAAAGGTGTATATCAGAACACTAAGATTAGTGTAAATATGTTTGTGTTAATTGATGCTTGAATATGTGATTTTGATAAGTGAATCTTATGTGTATATGTGTTAAGAATGATTCATTTGTGCTTTGAGAAGATGCATATTGAAAGTGAAAGGTATAGATGGTGAAAATGGAGTGTATGTGTGGAAAGGTATTTTGTAGTAAAGAATGTGGAGTGTGAATGTTGGAAGTGTATGGAGTGTTCATATATGAAAAAGATAATTGTTTGGGTGTAAAAAAAAAAGAATTAAATTGTGTGTTTTAGAAAGAGTTATGTGATGAAATTGTATGTGTTTTTGAAGGGTGATTTATGGTGAAAGTGTGGATTTTTGAAGAATGATGCTTGGGAAATATGAAAGGTAAAGTATATGATTTTGAGGGAAATGTATATGTGTGTGCTTTAAAAGGTAGTTGTATAATCTTTGGAAGGCGAGATATTTTGGAAAGTGTATATTAAAAAGTGTATGAATTTTAAAAGATTAAAATTGTAAAGGTTGAAAGGTAGAATTCGTTTTTGTTTTGAAAATGATATGTATATGTTTAATTGTGGAATGTGTGTATATTGGAAAACAAAATATTGTTAAATATGTAAATATGTAATAGTAAAGTGCGTTGAATGGTGTTTTAAGTGTATAGTTTTGAAAGTTGAAGTATTTTGAGAGATGAGAGGTATGAATGTTAAAAATAAGGTAGTTGGGTTTTAACTAGAAAATGATAGTAAAAAATTGTTGAAAAGCAAAATTTTCTTTCTCCCTTGACTTCTCTCTCTCTCTTCTCCTTCTTCTTTCTGATGCCTCAAAAAAAAAAAATTTGAAAAATATAAAAGTATGCTATCAGAAATGAAAAGTCCAAAAAGACATTCAACCAAGCCAGTGCTCAAGCCCGAAGAAAGGTATGTCTTTATCTTTAGTAAATCTCAATTATTTCATTATTATTTATAAAATGAACTTTCTAACCCCTGCTTTCCTTGTTTTCTTCTCTATATTTGCATGAACTACGAGGAACGGTACCGGTCGAGGGAACAAAAGGATAAGGAGCTAATGACGTCAGTCGCCTCTATTCAACCGGGTAGAGGTGCTACGGGCGGAACCACCGGGTCGTAGCCCCCGGTGACTGTGAGTATTTCTAAACTTAGAAAACCTTTAGGGACCCCTTGATGTGGTTTGTGCGAAACCTTCCCTTTTAGGTCCCTGTAGTAACTTCAATTTAATTAGGATTACTTTTTGCTCTTAGATCCATAAACCCTTTTACATGTACGAAATGTCCTAAGGGTTAGTAATAACAAATTTTTATCCCATACAACAGTAGTGACACTTAAGGACAAAAATTAAGGACCGGGTCTTAGAAAACTTAGACTTAGGATGCATGTACACTTTAGGGTAGAAACATATAACATAGAAAACTTAGTGACATTTATTATTATTATTATTATTTTATTTTATTTTTATTTATTTATTTAACAAATTAAATTTAATTAACTAAAATTTTTTCTTTTAAATAATAATTGATTTAGGACATATCAAAAACCACATAACCTATTGCACACACTTAGATTTGTTTGCTAAGACAACCAACCCTAGTTTTAGGTTAGGCCGGTGTTTATTTCCTTACTGCACTGTGACAGGCTTTTTTTTTTTTAGTTTTATTGCATGCTGGTTGTAAATTGTTGGTGTGTTTGTTTACTTACTCTTACCGCACTATATGATGTGATCTGATTAACGATTAGATTACCCATAGGTTAGGAGCGATCTGGTTGTTAACAGAATTTCCTGCAGGTGGTCACACTCGTGCAGGGCAGTAAAGGGGGATAAATAATTAATAATTATATATATATGTGCTACAGGTGCTTCTGCTGCTTAGCCCCCAAATAAAAAAGGAGTGTGGCCAAATGTGGCTAATTGATTTAATTTAAATGTAAATATATAACTGCTTGGGAAGAACTTTATTATAAACTGCTTAGGATAACCCTGCAGGTGGTCTAGATTTTTCTTTCTTTCTGTGAAATGTAATGTAATGTAAATGTATTTGAAAAGTCAAAAAAAAATTGTGAAAGTAATTTTGAAAGTGGGATATCATATCCAATTTGGAATCCAAAGAAAGGAGAATATATCTTAAAAGGATTATTTTCTTTTATTTGGAAAGCCAAATTAGGATGATTCAATATCCAAATAGAAAAGAAAATACCCCTCTTAGGGATGAGTTTCTTTTCATTTGGATATCCAGAACCCGACAGACCCGAGAAGTTCGTAGAAGAAGAAAAGACAGAACGAGAAGATTGAAGAAAGAAGATGAAGAAATGAAGATTCAAAGAACAGTATATCCCATTTCAAAAATCACTTGCGTCATTCTTAAGATTAGAATCCGGGTTTGTTGTCAGTGGTGCCCGGCCACTTTACTTTTCTATAAATTCTGGGTGTAATATGGACATTGAACATTGGACATTATATTTGGATTATTAAAATTTGTTTGTTTACATTGTTTGTGCATTAGCCTTTTTTAGGGCCCTTGCATGTCGTGTTTTGTTTTACCCTGGATTCGAATCAGAGAGATTTTTTTCGTAAGGGTACGCTTAAAATTCTTTTACTTGTAATTAAAAATAAAAAATTTTAGGCTCACATAGTAACTCTAACGTTCTAAGAAGTAAGCTCGGGACCGCCGAGAGTCAGCATAAGCATATTATTACTTTCTCTTCCTTGTTAGGCACCTCCCCGCCTGCGGGTTCTGGCAGACCACTTGACCTATGAGGGTGCAGTTCTGTCAAGGGGAAGTTGTGCAATCTCTAGGGAAAAAACCTATTTTCTAAGCCTAATTTTTAAACTGCTTCATTATTATTTTATGCATTCGAGTCAATTAGCATGCATTGCATTAGATACAAATTAAAAAGAGTCTAAAATATTGATTGCATTTCTAGACATTTTTCACCCTACATAAGTCAAGGGGCCAATTAGGAACTGTCTTAGATGTCGGCCCCCAATTCCTTAAAACTTAAGCAATGTCCCTACCCATCTTTCATAAAAGACTGAATACATGGTTTTAAAGCGCCTAGGTGGTTAGCTGGCTCCCCAATCCAGGCCGGGGTAAGTCCAGATTTGCACTTCATTAGTTAGGTTCGGGTCACTATTTTATAGTACCCAAATTAGATTTAGGTTCTGAGATAGATTCTTTTTAGATCTTAAGTCCTCACCCTCTGGGAATATAATCCCAAATTTCTAATAAAATATCAACTTAAATATAAAATTTTCTCTTAAAATGTAAAGCCCAATATAGGATAGACTGAGGTTGCCTCTGAGCTTCTCAGAATCTGGCTCCTCCTACTTTTTCTCCTTTGACTCGCTAATAAATGTTCAACATTGAGCTGTCTCCTTGAAAATTCATACTTGTTTTTCCTTGTCTTTTACTTTGTAATCAGAAGGGTATGAAATCACTGCTTTAATCGAGAGTTTTCTTAGGAGTATCCCTCCTAGGATGTAATTAACTATAGGGGCTTGCTCCTATAGGGATTTGAGAACCCTAGATTAAAATAAACCTTATTTTATTTATATAAAACAAGGGAAGAATCTTTGGGAATGCAGATATTTTTAAAAAATTTTATTTCTAATCTTAAATATGCTCGTAGTATGTTATTATTATCTTTTCAGGCAATATAATTTATTGCTTGATATATTTAATTTTAGAAATGATGAATTTTATAAAACTCATTTTTGCTTTTAGATGTTCTTGAAGAATTTTATGTTCGTCTTTCAAGATGATATAATATTCTCCTTGCTATATCTAAATAAAAGAATGAATAAATTTTTCAAAAAGCTTATTTCTATTTTTAAATACATTCTTAAGAATTCCATGTTTATTTTTCAAAATAATATGATATTCTTTGAACTGTGTTTGATCATAGAAATATCAATTTTTAAAACCCTATTTTGATATTGAATTCATTGTAGAATATTGTGTCAGTCTCTCAAGATTGTACTTTATTCTCAATGTAGTATTCGATTACAAAATAAGAGAAAACCAAAATCTGCGTGGTGACATAAATTTTCCCACCAAGGTTTTTCTGGCGACTCCGCTGGGGATCAATCCTCTCTCCATCTTTAGCAGTGTTTTATACCCTTTAATCGGCAGTATACTTATGCTCGTCATAGGTTGTAACTACTTTTCTTCCGCCGGTTCTTTTATTCATTTCATTCTTGAATAATTTGGCCGGTATCTAAAAAATTTTAGAGGTCTTATTTTGGACCCCGTTAGAAAACTAATGAGGAGCTCCTTTGTAATGACCTTTTTGTAAAATAAATCCCTGTGCTTATTCGAATGTTGTAGTTACATTTTTCTTGTAGCTTGATGTTTGAGTTAGCACTGGGTCCAAAATTTCAAAAGTTGAAATTAAAACACTAAATAAAATTAATCCTTATCTCAATATTATATATTGCAGTTATATTTTTATAACTCAATATATATGAAATGAGATAGGATTTAGTTTATTTAGTTGGATTAATTAAACTTTTACAATTTAAATAAATTTTCAAAGTCTAATTAAAAATCTCTTTTAAATTTCATGAAAAATGACGGGTAAATTAATTTTCTCCCTGTCTGACAACATGAACATGTCCTACAATCCATTTGCTGAGGGTAGTATAATCAAGTTTGGAAAAGGATTTGAGGATTTGCAGTTGTCTGTTAGTGGACCTGAGTTCACTATTGTTCCACCTAGTGAGGTTGCTAATCAGAACCCTATCCTAGAATTCACTTTGGGATGCGGGTCTCAAACTGCTCCTGTAGACCTTAGGCCCTCTGTGTTTACTAGGATTGAGCAATTTAATCAAGACCAAAAACTCAAGTCAGTTGTGGTAGCAAACAGTTCAGTCCCTTTCAGTGCACCCAGTCAGTTTGAGATTGGATCTTCTTCCAATTTATCGGCGATTATGACTAAGACTCAAAGAAGGAATAAAAATCGTCGTATAAAAAGGAGAATGGAAAAACTAGGAATGTCTAAGAAGAATGAGCTTATCCCTCCAACCTCTCCACATCTTAGTGGTAGTAGGTTCCATCTTCTCTCCGCTGCTGATGGAGAAGAAGATGCGAGGTTGATTGCTCGATCAGCCCCTACTGCTGTTAGAAAGTCTATCGCTGAGCCAAAAAAAAGTAAGGAAACACATGTTCAGAATTTGGTAAAGGCTATTGTACAAGATTGTGCAGATGGTCCTCCACAGACTAGAGAAGAGTTTTTAAGAAAAATGAGAAGATTGATCAGTGATAGGATTGAAGAAGAAACTTTAAGGAAAAAACTTATTAAAACTAGGGTAGGAGGTCAGTTGAGAACAAGAGATGGTAAAAGAAAATTCAAACCAACTGCCATCTCCGCTCTTACTGATGGATACCCTAGGGAGCCAAAGAGATCCAGTAGAAAAACAGACAGTATTGTGTTGGCTGATGCTTCAGTGAGATTTAAAAGTACTAAGCATGTTCCACAGAAAGTCAGTCGTCAGTTGTCCCCTTCTTCTGCACCACCACAGAGTCCTAGTAAGATTCAGCGTAGTTCTCATACCCATTCTTCTCCCCGGATAGATAGGCACCACTCTACGGGTCCTACTCCGTCTTCTTATCCTGATGTAGAGCGGTTGGAATCCTCAAACCAACCCTCTTCAACATATGATGAAAAGAAGGTTTGGAGACCCAAGGAAAAGGCTACTTCTCCTATAGTAGCTTCACCTGAGAAGCCTATAGAAACTGAACTTGAAGAGAAGGAGAGGGTTGAGAATACTACTCCAAATCCCATGGACTGTGAAAAGTATGTTCCTGTTGATCCTGACTATGTTTCTGGAAAATCTATAGAGGAGATGATAGGTGAACTAAAAGATAGTATTAGAAATCTAGATGAAGAAGAGACTTTGAACTTTGACTTAGATGGAGATGATATGTTAGATGATACAGTGACTGATGTCTTTATGGTTGAAACAAGAACAACATCTTATAATGAGCAGATTGAGGAAGCTGTATTACAAGATGTTGCAGTTGAGGAAGGCATAGCGCCAGACTTAACTCAACGTCTTGTACAGCAATTAAAACAAAAAGATGAGCAGAGTTCAAATATGGAAAAGAAGATAGAAGAAATGATGGCCACTATGGCTTCTTTCCAAAGTCAGGGTCCTTTACCACCACGAGCACAGGTTGAGTCTTCTCAACCCGAGCCTGTTCAGGTGATAGGAAAGAAACAAGTGGTTGAGACTATAGAAGAGCACCAGCAAGATCCAGAAGTAAAAGCTTCTCAGTCAAAAGAGTTAAAGCAACTGGTAGAAAAGCAAGTAAGGGAGGCATTAGCAGAGTCACAGAGCTCGTCATATACTCCAAAGGGTAGACCCTACCCAGAGGAGTTTGATGCAGTTCCATACCCAAAGGGTTTTGTGCCTCCCTCCTTCAAGATCTTTGATGGTACTGGAAACCCAAGACAGCACATAGCTTACTTTAGAGCCAGTTGTTGCAACGCTGGAGGAAGCGATGCTTTGCTTTTCAGACAGTTTGTTAGCAGCCTGTCAGGGGTAGCGTTTGATTGGTATGCAAATCTTTCAAATGGTTTAGTACACAGTTTCACAGAGTTAGAGAACATGTTTGTTAAGAGATTTGCAGGCAGTCAGCACCATATTACAGTTGGAGATCTGGTGATAGAAAAACAAAAGCCTGGGGAAAAGCTAGTTAACTATATACTTAGATGGAGAAATTTGAGCATGAAATGCGAACCTCAATTGCAGGAACAACATGCAATTGAGATTTTGCTTAAGAACATTCATGGACCGGTAGCCTTTCTTTTAAAGGGTTTTACCATCAAAACATTTGAAAAATTGCTCAATAAGGCCTCCAGTCTCCAAGAAGAAGCTTCACAGCTCTCCTTCCTTGTTGATCAGTCCTCTTCAGACCCTAAGAAGCTGAAACCCCAGAAAGTCTTTGAAAAGAAATCTGGGACGGTGTTAGCTGTGGATAAAGGAAAACAACCAATAAAAGTTCAAACAGAAAGATCACCTCCTCAGTTTTATAATCAGCAGTATCAGAGGCCACAGTATCCACCACCACAGTACCCTCCACTTCGAATTCAACCAGAATTCAACCAACAACAGCCTTAACTTACTCCAGAGGAAAGAAAGGAAAAGTGGGAAAAGTTCAATGAGATGATTGGTAAGACATACCCCTTTAAGAAGGAGGCTTTGAAGAAGATCTTCAAAAATCTACTGAAAAAGCCAGACTTCAAATTGCCTGCACCTAGAAGGCCAGAAGAAGTGGGTAAGTCAGATCAGTTTAATTATTGCCCTTACCATCAGATGTTAGGCCATCAACTTGAAGATTGCATCACTTTTAAAGAATGGCTCGACAGAAACATGAAATTAGGAGCTGTAGTGATTCCCAAGGAATACTTAGTGGATCCAGGGCAGGGATCAGCTAAGTGTGTGACTGGTGAGCCTATTGTTCCTACTTCTTTTTCAAATTCTGATTCTACTTGGGATATAGTTCTATCCCGTTCTTCAAAGAAATTTCTTAATAAACTTTACTTTTCTTCTCTTCAGGAGTCTTTGGGAGCTCAGAAGCCTCTCCAGGTTGATCTGATAGTTCTAGAAGATGATGTAGAGATGACTCCACCTTCAGAGCTCAAGGAAGCCCGAGTCAGCCAGGGTCCTATAGTTCAGGAGAAGGAGGACACTAGAAATCGTTTTGTTGCTTTTAGTAGTGTTGATTGTGATGTATCTAGTAGAGTTGTGTTTTCTTCGGATGGGGAGACTATTATCCTCAATCCTCTTATCTTAGATGACTTTTGTTTTGTTAAGTGTGATGATGTTAAACCAATGAAAAAGGATTCTGCTTATATCTTGTCTATTTCTGATAATGATGTTACGGATGACTTAAAAATTACACCTGAAAATGATTCTCTGCATAATCAATTTAATTTTGAAGAATTAAAACATTCTCTTGGTTATTATTCAGATAGTGATGTCCCTGCTCTTGATTTGCAGGGTATGCCTATCTGTATTGAAGCCGAGATGTCTGATTCTGAAAAGTTAACATAAGTAAAATCAGAACTAGCTAAAGTCGAAGAAGATAACCTGCCTGTCACTTCTTCTGAAGAGATAGTGGAAATCAAGCTTCGTAGTGGCAAAGTGTTACCACCTCATGCTTCTTCTGAAGACAAAGGAAAACAAGTTATTGATGAGCTAGAGTCTTCTCTTCCACCTCAACCTGTTCCTTTTCAGAGTCCAATTGAGAATGGAATGCCCAAGGTCGATTACAATGTCCTAGCTCATCTCAGGAAGCTACCTGCCAAACTGAGCATTTACGATGCCTTGATTCTTTCCAAAGAAATGAGGGAAGTGTTAATCAAAGCTCTGTTAGATCCGGATATTTGCATGGCTCAGTTAGCAGCTGCACAGCCTGATGAGGCTCTTTGTTCCAGAGGAGTTCCTGAAATTTCCTTTTCTGATGAAGATCTATGTTTAGGAACGGCTGATCACAACCGTCCACTATACATAACAGTGAACATAGATAACTTCAAATTGTCACGTATCCTTGTAGATCCTGGTGCATCAGTTAATATTATGACTCTAAGAACTCTTGCCTATTTGAGAATAGACGTCCGTAAGCTCAGCTCAGATAAGATGATCTTACGGGGTTTTAACGAAAATGGCGAGAGGGCTTTGGGTTCAGTTACTTTATTGTTGGAGATAGGAGATTTTAAAACTGAAGCTAAGTTTCATATTATAGACGCTCCAACATCCTTTAATGCTCTCTTAGGTAGACCCTGGCTTCAAGAATATAGGATGGTTCCTTTATCCCTACATCAGTGCATCAAGTACATCCGAGATGGTACTGAGCACTGTATTAAAGGAGACTTACAACCATTCTCAATTCATGAAGTAGGAATTTATGAAGATGCCGCCTATTATTTGCCTAAAAAATAAATAGTTGTTTCCAAAGATCTTAAATTGGCCAAAAATGAAATTGCACTTGAAAAGAAAAATGAAAAAGAAAAAAAAAAGAAAAAAGAAATGAAGAATATCCCTGCCTCGAAGATAGCATTCGTTGGCATCCTGCTCCTCCCTCACAAAGAGGTGGTAGGATGACCCAACGAGGGCGAGGTAGAGACAGAGGATGGCAAAATCATGAAAGTGCAATGTATGAAAGTATACAAAAGCAAAACCCTACGATACACATCGAGTTAGAATCTGGTTCAGATGTTGAATCATGTGTACTGAAGGGTGAAAATGGTAACAAAAGGCCAAAATTTGAGATCTCTTTGGAAAATGACAGTGATGAAGATAAAATTCAGGCAAATATAGAGGATGATTCAGATTTGTCTACCTATGAAAGACTTAAAGGATATGTGAAAACTTTAGCTCTAACCCCACTATCTCAAGATAGTATAGCCGGGTTGGCAGTTAAAGTTTCACCTGCTTTGAGCGATGATTGTAAAACTGCTAAGTTTATTCCTTCTTCTAGCAAAAATAATGAAACTGATGTACACATTGATGATCCTTTTATGAATGAAATAGTGGAACTCCCTTTTGATTGGTATCCTTATTGTGTTAAAAATTTAATTGAGCAAGGTCTTGCCCCATCTACTTGGACTAAATGTCAAGCTCAGTCCTTTGAAAGTCTTTGGAATACGGAATTTCATAAATCAAAGTCAAAAGCAGGACTAGGCTTTAATACTGTTTGTCCATTTGATGATGATGATTATTGCTTAGTAATTACTAACAATGTAGGATCTGATCATCTTTTTGTAAAGGACATTGAAAATCTTAATGAATTTTGTTTAGAAACTTTAAATGATTCAAATGAATTTCAAGTTAAGGAGGCACCTCCTGAACTTGAGGAGGAAATCCAGTCAACTATTGATGAACTAAAAGAAGTTAACCTTGGTAATGAAGAAAATCCATGTCCGACGTTCATAAGTGCCTTATTGAACGAGGATGAGTCAAATAACTTAGTCAAGTTACTTTCAGAGTTTAAGGATTGCTTCGCTTGGAGTTATGACGAAATGCCCGGATTATCTCCAGAAATAGCAGTTCACAAACTTGAAATTCAACCTAACATAATTCCTGTCAAGCAAGCCCCGCGACGCATGCGCTTAGAAATTGAACAAGTGATAACTGAAGTTAAGAAACTAATCGATGCAGGCTTTATTCGAGAGGATAAATATCCCTCTTGGTTGGCTAGTGTCATCCCAGTAAAAAAGAAAAGTGGTCAAATTCGCGTATGCATTGATTATAGGGATCTGAATAAGGCATGTCCAAAAGATGAGTTCCCGTTACCCATACCAGAACTCATGGTAGACATAGCCTATGAGCATGCAATTTTCTCTTTTATGGACGGTTCATCTGGATATAACCAAATCAAGATGGCTCCTGAAGATGAAAAATTTACTGCATTCAGAACACCTATAGGGGTCTTCTGTTACAAAGTCATGCCTTTTGGACTTAAAAATGCTGGTGCAACTTACCAGCGAGCTATGACCCGAATCTTCGATGATTTAATCCACCAACAAGTAGAATGTTACATCGATGATTTGGTTGTCAAAAGTCGTCAAAGGGAAGACCACCTTCATGATCTGAGAATCGTTTTTGAAAGGTTGAGCCGCTATGACCTAAAAATGAACCCCTTGAAATGTGCTTTCGGAGTTACTTCAGGGAAATTCTTAGGGTTTGTAGTGAGACACCGAGGTATAGAAATTGATCCTTCTAAAATAAAAGCCATCTTAGATATGCCTCCTCCTAAAAGTCTAACCCAATTAAGATCTCTTCAAGGTAGGTTGGCATATCTACGGAGATTCATTTCTAACTTGTCTGGTAGGTGTCAACCATTTGTTGGTTTATGTAAGAAAGATGTCCGATTTCATTGGGATGAAAAGTGTCAAAAAGCTTTTGAAAGCATAAAACAGTATTTGTTAACACCTCCAGTCTTAGCGGCTCCTATTCCGGGAAAACCTCTGATACTTTACACTGCAGCTTTAGACAACTCTCTTGGCGCCTTATTAGCCCAAACTAATGAGGAAGGAAAAGAGAACTCACTTTACTACTTGAGTAGGAGACTCTTACCAACTGAAGCTAATTACCCACCTATTGAGAAACATTGTTTAGCATTAATTTTTGCTGCCCAGAAATTAAGGCATTACATGTTAGCTCATAAAATCAATCTCATTTCTAGATTCAATCCACTCCAATACCTGATGACTCGTCCAACATTGTCAGGACGTTTGGCAAAATGGTCAATGTTCTTACTCCAGTTTGATATCACGTTTATACCCTTACGTGCTATCAAAGGTCAAGCCATAGCCGACTTCTTAGCAGCACACCCGATCCCTACTAAGTCCCCTCTAAATGATGATCTCCCTGATGAACAAATTATGAGTTTAGAGGAGCAGGAAGGAAATACCTGGGAGTTATATTTTGATGGTGCTGCATCTTCACAAAAGATTGGGGAACCTCAGGAAGTAATCCCAGGGAAGGCCGGTATCGGGTTGGTTTTCATAACCCCTAAAAAAGGATTGTTGCGTTATTCTTATCATTTATTAGAGCCTTGCACTAATAACGAAGCTGAATACGAAGCTCTAATAACTGGTTTAGAATTAGCAATATCAATGGAAATTGGGGAAATCAAGATCTTTGGAGATTCTCAACTTATTATCAATCAAGTTGCTGGTATTTACAAAGTCTTGAAACCTAAACTTCTTCCATACTATCAGTACACTATGAAGCTTCTCGAACAAATTCCAAATGTAACTTTGTATAAGGTACCCCGTGGAAGAAATTCTATGGCGGATGCCCTTGCAAAACTTGCAAAAGAGTTAGCTTGTATAGAAGAAGAGTCAATCTCTATAAAAGTTCAAGGTCGCAAAATCTTATCTCCTATAGACTTGGAATACATCAATAGAATTTTTCCTTCTAAGGGTGAGATTGTTCTTGCTGTTAATGATGAAACGGTTGACTGGAGAAAACCTTTCATTGACTACTTGCAAGAAAACAAACTCCCTCAAGAGAAATCTATTGCAGATCAGATTAAGAGAAGGGCTCTCTCCTATACGCTGATAAACGACACTTTGTACCGTCGGTCTTTTGATCAATTGTGGTTACGTTGTCTTAACAAACAGGAAGCACAAAAGATCGTGACCGAGGTACATGCTGGATTGTGTGGTGCTCACCAATCTGGTCCTAAAATGAAGATGAAAATTAAGAGATTAGGATATTATTGGCACTCAATGATTGACGACTGTATGTCTATTGCACGTCGTTGTCATCAGTGCCAAGTACATGGTGTAGTCCTACACCAACCTCCTAATGTCCTACATCCAACAATTGCTTCATGGCATTTTGAAAGTTGGGGCACAGACATCATTGGCCCTGTCGACCCTCCCTCTTCTAAAGGTCATCGGTTCATTCTAGCGGCAACAGATTACTTTTCAAAATGGGCAAAAGCTGTTCCGCTACGAGATGTTAAAACTCATAATGTTCTCCAATTCTTTAGAGACCATATTGTATATCGATTTGGCATTCCTCGTCGAATTATATCCGATAATGGTCCCTCTTTCAAAAGTACCAAACTGAATAATTTTGCTAAACGTCATAATATCGATTGGAGATACTCCACAAGCTATTATCCACAAGCGAATGGATTAGCGGAGGCCTTCAATAAGACGTTGGTAGGAATTTTAAAGAAAAGCTTAGAGGACAATAAGCGACAGTGGCATGAAAAGTTGGGTGAAGCTTTATGGGCTTATCGAACCACATATAGAACCCCAACTCAGTCTACACCGTTTGCTTTAGTCTTTGGGGCTGAGGCTGTTCTCCCTTTAGAGGTACAGCTTCCCTCTCTAAGAGTTGCAGTTAATAATAGTATCACATCTGAACAGAACGCCCGACTTCGACTAGAAGAACTCAAAAGTTTAGAAGAGAAGCGACTGCAGGCTCAACAGAACCTCGAGTTATATAAATCCCGTATGGCTCAAGCACATGATAAACTGGTCCGCCCTAGAACCTTTCGAGTAGGAGAGCTTGTGTTAGTCTTACGTAGACCTATCTTGACTCATCGAAGGTTTGGGGGTAAATTTGAGCCTACCTGGGAAGGTCCTTTTGTGGTGGAGAAAGTCTACCAAGGAGGATCTTACCAATTGTTGGATTGTAAGGGTGATCGTCCTATGTTACCCATCAATGGGCGTTTTCTTAAAAAATACTATGTGTAATAACGTTATTATGATGATTTTGCAATAAAATTATAAATTTCTCAGAATATACGTTGTTCTCAAGTTTTTGAATGTCACATATTGTACTGGGTCCAAATGATTTGTATACTTTTGAAAATCAAAATTGAAAGGTTGCAAGATTTGAAATAATTGAGATATTCTATAATACTATTGTAGAATTGTCCTTTTATTGATTTTCCCTTTTTCACATATAATGATCTAATATAAAAACAAAATTCCCAGTGGAATATTTATAAGTTATAAGGATCAATTATGTTAAAAAAGAGAACAAATTTTCAATTTAATAAATTTCAAAATTTTTATTTTTCTAAATATTTTTCCATTCTCTTCTAGAAAATGACATACACAAATGTTTTAATCTATAATAGAATATTTACATTTTGTCGATGTCATTTGTGATGAAAAGAAATGATTCAAAGTTTTAAAGAAATCAATCTCTTCATTAAATTTTAAATCTTAAATCAGTCTTTAGGTATAGGCCCTCCTACGGCATCCTATTGACATCTTTGGAGTTAGGAGTAAGCATCCCTAGTGGCATCCTAATCTTCATTCCGAGGAGAAGTATAAGCATCCACAGCGGCATCTTCTCTTCATTAAATTTTAAATCTTAAATCAGACTTTAGGTATAAGCCCTCCTACGGCATCCTATTGACATCTTTGGAGTTAGGAGTAAGCATCCCTAGTGGCATCCTAATCTTCATTCCGAGGAGAAGTATAAGCATCCCCAGCGGCATCTTCTCTTCATTAAATTTTAAATCTTAAATCAGTCTTTAGGTATAAGTCCTCCTACGGTATCCTATTGACATCTTTGGAGTTAGGAGTAAGCATCCCTAGTGGCATCCTAATCTTCGTTCCGAGGAGAAGTATAAGCATCCCTAGCGGCATCTTCTCTTCATTAAATGTTAAATCTTAAATCCGTCTTTAGGTATAAGTCCTCCTACGACATCCTATTGACATCTTTGGAGTTAGGAGTAAGCATCCCTAGTGGCATTCTAATCTTCATTCCGAGGAGAAGTATAGGCATCCCTAGCGGCATCTTCTCTTCATTAAATGTTAAAACTTAAATCCGTCTTTAGGTATAAGTCCTCCTAAGGCATCCTATTGACATATTTGGAGTTAGGAGTAAGCATCCCTAGTGGCATCCTAATCTTCGTTCCGAGGAGAAGTATAAGCATCCCCAGTGGCATCTTCTCTTCATTAAATCTTAAATCTTAAATCCGTCTTTAGGTATAAGTCCTCCTACGGCATCCTATTGACATCTTTGGAGTTAGGAGTAAGCATCCCTAGTGGCATCCTAATCTTCGTTCCGAGGAGAAGTATAAGCATCCCCAGCGGCATCTTCTCTTCATTAAATTTTAAATCTTAAATCCGTCTTTAGGTATAAGTCCTCCTACGACATCCTATTGACATCTTTGGAGTTAGGAGTAAGCATCCCTAGTGGCATCCTAATCTTCGTTCCGAGGAGAAGTATAAGCATCCCCAGTGGCATCTTCTCTTCATTAAATCTTAAATCTTAAATTCGTCTTTAGGTGTAAGTCCTCCTACGGCATTCTATTGACAATTTTGAAGTTAGGAGTTAGCATCTCTAGTGGCATCCTAATTTTCATCCCGAGGAAAAGTATAAGCATCCCTAGCGGCATCTTTTCTTCATCCTATTTACACTCTTGAAGTTAGTCTTGATTTATAACAAAGATTTCAATCATATCAAAATCAATTTCCAAATTTCTATTCATACCAAACTACATTCAAATCACTAAAGCATCAATGCTGACATCAACTTTAAATCAATTCATCAACTTAAATATTTCTAAACTTTTATCCTAATTTTCTATCAAAGTTCAAAATCTTTTCAATTCATAAACTCAAATCTTCAACTTTAATTTTGGAACAGTTGATCATTTCGGTCAACGCCAATATGCACGATAAACTTTGGCAAGTTTATCATGCCTATTGGGGGTCAATTTGTTGACCTCATTAGTCGAGGTCAATTTCCCCGGATTCAATTCTAGCACATAGGTATTCGTAGCCTAGTGTAGACGTCGCCTTTAGGATTTCTTTAGGTGGACACCTATTGACGTAGCATCGACTCGAACTTACCACTCAGCTCGAATCAAAATCAATTCAATCCAATTCTAATTCAACCTCAAATAAACTCTTTTAAACCAAAATTTGCTACACCAATCGAAATGAAATCAAATCAAATTAACTCAAATTGAATTCAATTTCAATGGCTTCGATTAACCCGTTTTGACTCGTCACAAGTATATATATAATAATAATTGATACGTCGTAAAAAATTATCTTAATCGGGCACGAATTTCGATGCAAAATCAAGTTTGAAAACTTCAAAAATTAATTCGGAGACCATCCGAACTCTGATTTCCGCAAACTTACAGTCGAACTAAGCATCTCAGGAATAGAAACCCAACGACACCAAGATCAACCCAATCCGAGCCCAAATGAATCCGAATCAAGGGCTCAAAGCGCTGTTTGAAGGTTCAAACCGCAATTTGAGTTACCAAACGGTCTCTGATTTTGACGAGCTTATACTCGAATCGAACGGCTCGACGAGACGAATCCAATGAGCCTAAGATCAGCAAATTCAGAAATCATTAAGGCCTTTAAATGTCCAACGAACGGTCCACGATCAAAGGGTTCAGCAACAACCAATAACCACCCACTCTCCCTCTCCCTCAACCCATAACCACCCACTCCCCCTCTCCCTCAACCCAAAAAACGTCCAAGCCTCCTCCTCTCATAAAAAAAAAAAAAACGTTTCAAGCCTCCCTCCTCTCATACATGACACATCCAAGCCTCCCTCCTCTCATACATGACATGCCCAAGCCTCTCTACTCTCTCATGACGAACCTAAGCCGAAGCCACTACCTCCTCTCGACGAGCAGTAGTAGTCGCACGTCGTCGCCTCTTCTGCCTTAGCCGACGCATAAAAGACATCCTAATCTTGGGTAATTTCTTCTACATCCTCTCAATCTTCTTCTTCTATCATTTTAATTTGATTTAAGTCAAATGGAAAGAGTTGAAGTTTGATCTTTTAATCAAAAATCTGAGACAAAAATCTGTCAACGTTTCTTTCTTTTGATAAGCATTAGCAATAAAAGAAACTATGAAAGTTTGGTTGGAATGTATATATAAACTTTTTCTTTTTTTATCTTGGACGACACAAATGATTTCATCTATTTTATTTTTCATAGTTGTACTATATCTTGCATTGTTATTCTTGAGTGATTCTAAGTTGTCATTTTTGGTAATAATAGAATAATGAGAAACGAAATGCTAAGTTTTTTATTAATAGTTTGGTTGATCCTTACGAAATTTGAGAGAATTTTTGAATTCTTTTGCTTAAGCTTCATTAACAGCTAGCTCCCATAATCATTTAATAAATGCATTATTTGCCTTTATGTTCAACATGTTCTTGAAAAATGAGATGTATTTGCATTGAAGAGAAAAGTATGTGAAGAGTATTGTATAAGAAAGGTGTATATCAGAACACTAAGGTTAGTGTAAATATGTTTGTGTTAATTGATGCTTGAATATGTGATTTTGATAAGTGAATCTTATGTGTATATGTGTTAAGAATGATTCATTTGTGCTTTGAGAAGATGCATATTGAAAGTGAAAGGTATAGATGGTGAAAATGGAGTGTATGTGTGGAAAGGTATATTTTGTAGTAAAGAATGTGGAGTGTGAATGTTGGAAGTGTATGGAGTGTTCATATATGAAAAAGATAATTGTTTGGGTGTAAAAAAAAAAAGAATTAAATTGTGTGTTTTAGAAAGAGTTATGTGATGAAATTGTATGTGTTTTTGAAGGGTGATTTATGGTGAAAGTGTGGATTTTTGAAGAATGATGCTTGGGAAATATGAAAGGTAAAGTATATGATTTTGAGGGAAATGTATATGTGTGTGCTTTAAAAGGTAGTTATATAATCTTTGGAAGGCGAGATATTTTGGAAAGTGTATATTAAAAAGTGTATGAATTTTAAAAGATTAAGATTTGTAAAGGTTGAAAGGTAGAATTCATTTTTGTTTTGAAAATGATATGTATATGTTTAATTGTGGAATGTGTGTATATTGGAAAACAAAATATTGTGAAATATGTAAATATGTAATAGTAAAGTGCGTTGAATGGTGTTTTAAGTGTATAGTTTTGAAAGTTGAAGTATTTTGAGAGATGAGAGGTATGAATGTTAAAAATAAGGTAGTTGGGTTTTAACTAGAAAATGATAGTAAAAAATTGTTGAAAAGCAAAATTTTCTTTCTCCCTTGACTTCTCTCTCTCTCTTCTCCTTCTTCTTTCTGATGCCTCAAAAAAAAAAAATTTTGAAAAATATAAAAGTATGCTATCAGAAATGAAAAGTCCAAAAAGACATTCAACCAAGCCAGTGCTCAAGCCCGAAGAAAGGTATGTCTTTATCTTTAGTAAATCTCAATTATTTCATTATTATTTATAAAATGAACTTTCTAATCCCTGCTTTCCTTGTTTTCTTCTCTATATTTGCATGAACTACGAGGAACGGTACCGGTCGAGGGAACAAAAGGACAAGGAGCTAATGACGTCAGTCGCCTCTATTCAACCGGGTAGAGGTGCTACGGGCGGAACCACCGGATCGTAGCCCCCGGTGACTGTGAGTATTTCTAAACTTAGAAAACCTTTAGGGACCCCTTGATGTGGTTTGTGCGAAACCTTCCCTTTTAGGTCCCTGTATTAACTTCAATTTAATTAGGATTACTTTTTGCTCTTAGATCCATAAACCCTTTTATATGTACGAAATGTCCTAAGGGTTAGTAATAACAAATTTTTATCCCATACAACAGTAGTGACACTTAAGGACAAAAATTAAGGACTGGGTCTTAGAAAACTTAGACTTAGGATGCATGTACACTTTAGGGTAGAAACATATAACATAGAAAACTTAGTGACATTTATTATTATTATTATTATTTTATTTTATTTTTATTTATTTATTTAACAAATTAAATTTAATTAACTAAATTTTTTTCTTTTAAATAATAATTGATTTAGGACATATCAAAAACCACATAACCTATTGCACACACTTAGATTTGTTTGCTAAGACAACCAACCCTAGTTTTAGGTTAGGCTGGTGTTTATTTCCTTACTGCACTGTGACAGGCTTTTTTTTCGAGTTTTATTGCATGCTGGTTGTAAATTGTTGGTGTGTTTGTTTACTTACTCTTACCGCACTCTATGATGTGATCTGATTAACGATTAGATTACCCATAGGTTAGGAGCGATATGGTTGTTAACAGAATTTCCTGCAGGTGGTCACACTCGTGATGGGCAGTAAAGGGGGATAAATAATTAATAATTATATATATATGTGCTACAGGTGCTTATGCTGCTTAGCCCCCAAATAAAAAAGGAGTGTGGCCAAATGTGGCTAATTGATTTAATTTAAATGTAAATATATAACTGCTTGGGATGAACTTTATTATAAACTGCTTAGGATAACCCTGCAGGTGGTCTAGATTTTTCTTTCTTTCTGTGAAATGTAATGTAATGTAAATGTATTTGAAAAGTCAAAAAAAAAAATTGTGAAAGTAATTTGAAAGTGGGATATCACATCCAATTTGGAATCCAAAGAAAGGAGAATATATCTTAAAAGGATTATTTTCTTTTATTTGGAAAGCCAAATTAGGATGATTCAATATCCAAATAGAAAAGAAATACCCCTCTTAGGGATGAGTTTCTTTTCATTTGGATATCCAGAACCCGACGGACCCGAGAAGTTCGTAGAAGAAGAAAAGACACAACGAGAAGATTGAAGAAAGAAGATGAAGAAATGAAGATTCAAAGAACAGTATATCCCATTTCAAAAATCACTTGCGTCATTCTTAGGATTAGAATCCGGGTTTGTTGTCAGTGGTGCCCGGCCACTTTACTTTTCTATAAATTCTAGGTGTAATATGGACATTGAACATTGGACATTATATTTGGATTATTAAAATTTGTTTGTTTACATTGTTTATGCAGTAGCTTTTTTAAGGGCCCTTGCATGTCGTGTTTTGTTTTAGCCTGGATTCGAATCGGAGAGATTTTTTTCGTAAGGGTACGCTTAAAATTCTTTTACTTGTAATTAAAAATAAAAATTTTTAGGCTCACATAGTAACTCTAACGTTCTAAGAAGTAAGATCAGGACCGCCGAGAGTCAGCATAAGCATATTATTACTTTCTCTTCCTTGTTAGGCACCTCCCCGCCTGCGGGTTCTGGCAGACCACTTGACCTATGAGGGTGCAGTTCTGTCAAGGGGAAGTTGTGCAATCTCTAGGGAAAAAACCTATTTTCTAAGCCTAATTTTTAAACTGCTTCATTATTATTTTATGCATTCGAGTCAATTAGCATGCATTGCATTAGATATAAATTAAAAAGAGTCTAAAATATTGATTGCATTTCTAGACATTTTTCACCCTACATAAGTCAAGGAGCCAATTAGGAACTGTCTTAGATGTCGGCCCCCAATTCCTTAAAACTTAAGCAATGTCCCTAGGTGGTTAGCTGGCTCCCCAATCCAAGCCGGGGTAAGTCCAGATTTGCACTTCATTAGTTAGGTTCGGGTCACTATTTTATAGTACCCAAATTAGATTTAGGTTCTGAGGTAGATTCTTTTTAGATCTTAAGTCCTCACCCTCTGGGAATATAATCCCAAATTTCTAATAAAATATCAACTTAAATATAAAATTTTCTCTTAAAATGTAAAGCCCAATATAGGATAGACTGAGGTTGCCTCTGAGCTTCTCAGAATCTGGCTCCTCCTACTTTTTCTCCTTTGACTCGCTAATAAATATTCAACATTGAGCTGTCTCCTTGAAAATTCATACTTGTTTTTCCTTGTCTTTTACTTTGTAATCAGAAGGGTATGAAATCACTGCTTTAATCGAGAGTTTTCTTAGGAGTATCCCTCCTAGGATGTAATTAACTATAGGGGCTTGCTCCTATAGGGATTTGAGAACCCTAGATTAAAATAAACCTTATTTTATTTATATAAAACAAGGGAAGAATCTTTGGGAATGCAGATATTTTTAAAAAATTTTATTTCTAATCTTAAATATGCTCGTAGTATGTTATTATTATCTTTTCAGGCAATATAATTTATTGCTTGATATATTTAATTTTAGAAATGATGAATTTTATAAAACTCATTTTTGCTTTTAGATGTTCTTGAAGAATTTTATGTTCATCTTTCAAGATGATATAATATTCTCCTTGCTATATCTAAATAAAAGAATGAATAAATTTTTCAAAAAGCTTATTTCTATTTTTAAATACATTCTTAAGAATTCCATGTTTATTTTTCAAAATAATATGATATTCTTTGAACTGTGTTTGATCATAGAAATATCAATTTTTAAAACCCTATTTTGATATTGAATTCATTGTAGAATATTGTGTCAGTCTCTCAAGATTGTACTTTATTCTCAATGTAGTATTCGATTACAAAATAAGAGAAAACCAAAATCTGCGTGGTGACATAAATTTTCCCACCACTATGCACACATATGTAGAGAGAGTTGTTATTTGCATGTTTACATTCTTGCAACTTGTTTTATTTTGATGATTTCAAATATTATTATTTTATATCTCCTAACACTTTTGGAAGATTTGTTTTTGCTCTAGTGTGTACTAACATTTCAGGAAAATTAACTCCAAGCGATGAAGACTTCAAATTATTCATTTGTAAATTACAAGTTTTGAAATGAGAGGGAGTGATTGTAATTGAGTGAAAAATCACAACACACACTCTTGGGGGACAATTTTTGTGAACTGATCGTACGGGATGAACCTTGTTCGTACGGGACGATCATGTCAATTAACCCTCAAAAGAGCAATGGATCGAACAGACGAGTAGAAAATTTGCTAAGTCCTAATTGTATAGGACAAATTTAATATTCATCCCGGGATGAACATCTATGGATTCTCACATTGTACTGTTCGTCCAGACAAAAAATATGATTCGTACCGGAACGAAACTCTCTGTATGAGATCGTACAGGACGAAATAAATTTTCATCTCTGGATGAAACTCTCTGTATGAGATCGTACAGGACGAAATAAATTTTCATCCCTGGACGAAACTCTCTATATAAAATCATCCTAAGACGAAACCTGTTTGTCCCAGGACGAACTGAACCGACTTACCTTAGTTGGTTACATCTTGTAAAATTTTGGGAACCGACCTATATAATAATCGTTTCGTACCGGACGAACATAGTTCGTACGGGACAATGAGCGTGTACGAACATAGTTCGTACCAAAATACATTAGGATCATTTTCGACACTTTAAGTAAAATTGTCCAGGACGATCCACTATCGTACGGGATGATCCACTGCATACAGAATTGAAAACTGGCAGTTTTTGGGGAGTTTTTCTTGTCTTTTGTATATATAGTTCAAATTAGACTGCCACCCAATCTTTTTCCTCATTGATCTTTGTGCCTATTGGAAGAAGAGTAAAGGAGAGAGTGAGAGAAAGCATTCAAAGAAGGACTTCTACCACTGGAGCGTGAAGGCTTTGCATGGTGTTCAAAGGTAAGATTTCCTACATGTAATTTGAGATTACTTTACTCTTTTCCTTTCTTCCTTCTAGATTTCTTGGGAAGAGATCTGTCAAGGAGATCCGGTTCTCTGCCGACACTTGGAAAGTGTGAAAGTACGAAGGGTTCTCTGCCCACACTAGGAGAGTTTGAAAAGTTGAAGGGTTCTCTTCCCACACTAGGAGAGTGTGAAAGGACGAAGGGTTCTCTGCCCACACTAGGAGAGTGTGAATGGACGAAGGGTTCTCTGCCCACACTAGGAGAGTATAAAAGGATGACGGTTCTCTGCCAACACTAGGGAAAGTGTAAAAGGATGACGGTTCTCTACCGCATCGGTTAGTGGTGAAAAGAGTGTTTGTAAAGGCTTCTCCGCCTTGCTATGGGTTCAAAGGGAGAGAAACTATTGGTATTTGTTGTGGGTGCAAAAGGAGAGACACTATTGGTATTAGTTCAATACTCAGAGGGTGCCTCTGGGGAGTGGATGTAGGTCTGGTTTAGACCGAACCACTATAAATCGTGTGTCTTTTTATTTTACTGCTTTTTATTTTCTGCATTTAATTTTGTGTTTTAAAAATTATGGTTGAAAAACTTTTTATAAAAATTCATTAAAGTTTAAATTCGGTTCAATTTACCACAAGTGGAAAAAATTTTAAATTCCAATTCACCCCCTCTCTTGGTAGCTTTGGGACATTAACTTAGGTTTAACAACCTATTCACTAGACTCAACAAGTGATATCAGAGCTTTGTTTCAAAATCATAAGTTTAAACTACTTTTTGATTAATGTAGATGGCTATATTTGGAAACCAAAATACACCTGAGGGCTACTCTATTACTAGACCTCCACTGTTTGACAATATACCTTTTGATTTTTGGAAAACACGCATGTCTACTTTTTTTACAGTCACTTTATTATCGTATGTGGATCTTAGTCCAGGAAAGTTATACAAAACCAACTAGATTAGTTGATGGAGTTAGGGTAGAAACACCTTTTGTAGATTGGACTATATAAGAACATGACTTAGCTCAATTAAATGCTAAATATTTAAATAGCTTATTTTGTGCTTTAAAATCTGAAGACTACATGCGGGTTTCCACTTGTAAAAGTGGAAAGGACATATGGGATAGACTTTGTATAACTTATGAGGGGACTAATGAGGTTAAGCAATCTTGACTTAATATCTTGTTACATGATTATGAATTATTTCGCATCAAACCAAATGAATCCATTTCTGATATGTACACAAGATTCACACAAATTGTCACCTCTTTGCATGCACTAGGTAGGGAACTAACGAATGCTGAAATGGTTAATAAGATTCTTCATTGTTTACCTACTGCTTATGATGCTAAAATTACTGCAATTACAGAGTTTAAAGATCTAAACATTTATTCTATTGACAATCTTCTTGGTTCACTCATTGCTTACGAGCAAGGGGTTAGTCAAAGAAAAATTGATGCAGGTGAATTAAAAAAAGAGAAGAATGTAGCACTAAAAGTGGAAGAGTCTGAGAGTGAACACTCACAACCCGAGGATGAAGATGATATTGCATTGATGACTAGACAATTCAAAAGCTTTTTGAAGAGGAAGCAGAAGAGACACCAGCAATGGAATAGAGGTAAATTTAATAGAAATGGCAAGGTTTCTAATGAAGTGATTTGTTATGAATGCAGGAAACTAGGTCATATCAAGACTGATTGCCCAAAACTCAAAGACACTCCTAGCAAGGAAAAGGTAGAGGAGAAACCTACTGTAAAGAAGGGCAAAAAGAAGTTTCAAAGAGCTTTTTGGGCGGACTCAGCTTCAGATTCATCAGAGACTGAAAAGGAAGAAGAAGTCACCAATCTTTGCTTGATGAAAGATAGTCTTGATCAGTCAGATCAAGAAGAGGTAAGTGACTTAAGTTATGATGAATTGTTTGAATTTTTGAACACATACATGATGCATATAGGAAAATGAAAAAGATGCATGCTAGTGTAAGTTTAGAATTGGAAGAACTTAAGAAAGATCATGAAATCCTTAGGAAAGATCATGCTTTAATAGATGACAACCACATGAAATTACTTGATGAATACGATTATCTGAATAAAATCATGAGATATTAAAATCATCCTATGCTGATCTTGAAAAAGAATTCAAAAAATTTAAGGATGAATCAGAGAGCAAAACATATCGAATCAATTATACAAATCGAATCTTAGAAGATATGAATTCATTTTATAAGTTGAAAATAAATGCTCTCTAGGATAATAGGATACCCCCCAAACTTGAAGATTTTATAAATCCTAAATTTTATCTTAAATATATAGAATCCCTTAGAAGACAAACAAATGGTAGAAGACTTAGGAATACTTTTCCTAATATCAAATGTAATAATTGTGGATTATTTGGACATATAGTGTTGCAAATCTATTTTCATGGCTTATGTTTTGATGATTGACAAACACTATTTCTCTTGGACTGCTTGTTGCTTCTAACTTTTCAGGAATCGAAGATCGGACAAACAAGACAAAGCCAGTTCAGGATTGCATAGGTTTAGGGTTGAGTCAGTCTGTACTTTTGTTTTTCACTTTTTGAGTCTACTTGTAATGGTCAAAGAGATTGATGCTAAGTAACCCTACACACACACTTGAGAGACTTAGAATTTCTGTTTTTACTCATATCGGCTAGGACGATTATTTTATCGGCCTGGATAATTAGGCTTAAAATAGAAAGTCTAAATAAGGATTCTTAATTAAGGCAGCCGTCATTAACATATCGGCCTAGAAGATACGTGTATCGTCCAGGACGATAAGCTCAAAATAGAAAGAAGTTGCCTCCATAGACAATTAAGGTATACTGTATTTTTAAAATATCGACCAGGATGATCCTTGATCGGCCTGGACGATATTCACAAATTATGCCTTAATTGATCAGGAAATCAAGGGAGTAATTAAAGATGATTGATACGATCATATCGTCCTGGACGATCACAGGATCGGCCAGGATGATCCAGTCAAAAACCTTAAGTTACTTCAGGACGATATCGGCCAGCTCGTATCCAGGGCTATTCTCAGGATGATTTTCCTCTGATTTGAACTGATCGGCCAGGACGATCGTGAGATCAGCCTGGACGATCAAGCCAAATTTCAATCGTCCAGGAGTGTATCCAGGGTGATGCTCTAGCCGATCTTTTGAGTTTTGTACTGATCTGCCAGGCCGATGTCCATATCGGCCTGGACGATAAAGTCGGCAACTTGCAATTAATGAGCTCTTTTGAAGCTCTTCTATTTAAGAGCTCATGTTCAACATTTTGAAGGAACTTTGGCTGCTCCCTTGATATGAGAAGACCTTGAGGAGAGAAAGAGAGAGAGGGAGAGAGAGAGGATCTTATGAGGGGGAGCTTGTGAGGGGAGTCACAAGGGTTGCTTCAAGGATCGCTCTGCTTGTTCTTCGTCTAGAGTTTCTCATCCGTGAAAGGGTTGGTAGAGGTAAGGAGTTAAGCTTTTGGTTGTGGTTCTCTGCCAGCTTCAGGAGGAAGCAAAAGGAGATAGGTTCTCTGCCTTGCCAGGGTGGCAAAAAAGAGGTTCTTGTGAGGGCTTCTCCGCCTAGCCGTGGGGGCTAAAGGAGAGTCACGTTTTGTAGTGCAATACTTGGAGGGTGCCTCCAAGAAGTGGACGTAGGTCGAGTTGATCGAACCACTATAAATTTATGTGTTCTTATTTTCTTGCTTTCGTACCTTTAATGCATTTATTTTTGTGGCGTGATTTTGGTTTATGTTTTTTATTCTTTGTTAAAAGAAATTTTAAAATACCAATTCACCCCCCCCTCTTGGTTAGCTTGGGCAAGTTCTATAGGACTTAACATCCCTAACGAACTTTCATATAGCACACACCTGTACTTTGAAGATGAAATCTGATTTGGTATGGAGACCTAAGATGCATAAACCTAGACATATCACACATGCATCTGATTATAAATTGCTAAAAGGAGAACCCAAACTTGTTTGGGTTCCCAGGTCTAACATTTTATATTTTTGCAGGGTCGCTCTCACATAAGACCTCGTGGGAGCATATGGTACCTGGACAGCGGATGTTCAAAGCATATGACTGTAGATACTGCTCAGTTCATAACGTTGGAAGTCGGCAGTGGAGGCAAGGTAACACTTGGAGATAACATCACAAAGAAGGTGGTTGGATCAGGTATGATTGGAAACTTGAAAAAAAAATTATTGACAATGTGTTATTGGTTGAAGGATTAAAGCATAATTTGTTAAGTATAAGTCAGCTATGTGATAAGGGTTATAGTGTAAAATTTTTACCTACTAGCTGCATATTAAGAACAAATGGTAAAGATGTGTTGAATGGAAAAAGGGTAAACAATATTTATATGCTAGATTTAAATTGCATTCATACTCCTACTGCCTTTTGTTTAAAATCTATTATTGATGAGTCATGGCTTTGGCATAGGAGACTTTGTCATTCTAGCATGAAAAACCTTAGAAAGATTACCCAAAAGAATTTAGTGAGAGGTATACCAAAACTAGACTTTAATAAGGACCACCTTTATGATGCATGTCAAATAGGTAAGCAAGTGAAGTCCTATTCTCAGTCCAATAAGGATCTTAGAACTGGTAAACTTTTGGAAATCTTACACATGGATCTTTTTGGACCAGTTGGAACTGTAAGTCTAGGAGGGAAGGTATACGGATTTGTTATAGTGGATGATTACACAAGATTCACTTGGGTTAGATTTCTATTTCATAAGAGTGAATCATTTGAGGATTTAAAAATTTTTTGACTTGGATTCAAAGGAAATTAGGGTGCGAAATTATTTATATACAAAGTGATCATGGAGGAGAATTTGAGAATGAGAGATTTGAAAAATTTTATAAAGAGGAAGGAATTGATCACAATTTTTTTGCACCTATAACCCCTCAGAAAAATGGGGTAGTCGAAAGGAAAAATAGAACATTAATAGAGCCGTCCGAGCAATGTTGGCAGAATACTCACTTCTTAGATATTTTTGGGCTGAGGCGGTTAGCACTGCATGTTATTTTTTGAATAGGATGAATGTGAGATCCAATTTAAATAAAACATCCTATGAATTGCTAAAAAAGAGAACACCTAATTTGTCACATTTGCATGTTTTTGGTTGCAAGGTGTTTATTCATAATAATGGAAAATCTTCCTTAGAAAAATTTGATCCAAAATCAGATGAAGGAATTTTTGTTGGATATTCAAGTGTTGGAAAATTTTATAGGGTATTCAACAAAAAAACTTTGGTCATTGAAGAGACCACACATGTTGTATTTGATGAATATGGAAATTTGGAAGAGCTAAATATTATTGAAGATGAGATTGAGGATAACTCCCAAAAGATTGATAGAATAAACTTGGAAGAAAATGTGGAAGAGAATTTGGAGATAGAAAACTCTTTGCCTAGAGATTTGAGATATTCTAAAAACCACCCAAGGGAATTGATTATAGGTGAATCTAGTGAGGGTGTTAGAACTAGGCATGGATTAAACAAGAAAGTCAATCATTCCGCCTTTATTTTAACTATAGAACCCACTAATATTGATCAAGCACTTTCTAATGAATTTTTGATATTGGCCATGCAAGAAGAGTTGAAATAATTTGTAAGAAATAAAGTTTGGGAATTAACTTCAAGGCCAAAAGATCAAAGCATAGTTGGAACTAACTTGGTATTCAAAAATAAAATGAATGACTCAGGAATAACCATTAGAAATAAGGCTAGATTAGTTGCTAAGGGGTATAATCAGATTGAAGGAACTGATTTTGAGGAGACTTTTGCCCCTGTAGCCAGACTTGAAGCAATTAGGGTTTTATTAGCCTTTGCTTGTTTTAAGGGTTTCAAATTATTTCAAATGGATGTGAAAAAAGTGCCTTTTTAAATGGGGTAATTGAAGAGGATGTTTTTGTAGAACAACCTCCAGGTTTTTAAAATTCTAAATACCCCAATCATGTTTTCAAATTGAAAAATGCATTATATGGATTAAAGCAGGCACCAAGGGCTTGGTATGAGAGGTTAAGCACATTCCTACTTGAAAGATCTTTTGAAAAAGGAAGTGTGGATACAACTCTCTTTTTAAAGAAATTTGGAAAGGATATACTCATTATTCAAATTTATGTGGATGATATCATTTTTGGATCTTCAAATAAAAATCTTTGTGATGATTTTTCTAAAATAATAAGTAGTGAATTTGAGATGAGTCTAATGGGAGACTTAAATTACTTTCTAGGATTTAACATTAAGCAACTTGAGGAAGGTACATTTCTTAATCAAACTAAATATGTTAAGGGCATCCTCAAAAAATATGAAATGGATAATGCTAAACCTGTTAGTACACCAATGAGTTCCTCAATTCAGTTAGATAAGGACCTTAAGGGAAAATCTGTTGATCAAAAGAAATTTAGAGGGATTATTGGATCTTTACTTTACTTAACTGCTAGCAGACCAGATATCATGTTTAGTGTTTGCTTGTGTGCTAGATTTCATTCTAATCCAAAAGAATCAAATTTGACAGCAGAGAAAATGATTTAAGATACTTACTAGGAACTCAGAACAAAAGAATTTGATATCCAAAGTTTAGCTCTTCATTTGAAATTATTGGTTATTCAGACTCTGATTTTACAGGTTGTAGGGTGGATAGGAAAACCACTTCTAGAACATGTCAATTCATTAGAAATTTATTAGTTTCATGGTCTAGTATAAAATAAAATTCAGTGGCCCTATCTACTGCAGAAGCAGAATACATTGCACTAGGAAGTTGTGTGGCACAAGTACTTTGGTTAAAACAACAGTTGATTAATTTAGGATTAACTATAGGCACTATACCAATTTATTGTGATAATACTAGTGCTATTTGCATTTTAAAAAATCTTATTCAACATTCAAGAACCAAACACATTGACAAAAGGCATCATTTCATAAGGGATCATGTTTCCAAGGGAGAAATTGAACTTAACCATTTTTCAACAGAAAATCAACTTGCAGACATTTTTATAAAACCTTTAGCCTTTGATACTTTTAGTACATTAAAAACTAAGCTATGAGTGATTTATTTAAATGCTTAGATAAAAATGTTTTTCTGCAAAATTGATATTTTGTTTTTGTTTTTGTGTTCATTGTATTTTTGTTTTGTTTTGTTTTATTTTGTTGTTTTGTTTATTTTTTGTGTGTATTTATGTTTGTCTTGTTTATTTTATTCGTTTTTATTTTAAGTGTGAAAATGAAAATTTGTGTTCATCATCGTCTGGGACAAAAAATTTTTGTACGGGATGATGTGTGTTAAATGACAAACTGCGTGATTTCGAACCATCTTAAGAGCAGTTTTTTAATGTAGTTCGTCTGTACGATCGTCCGGGATGAAAAATTTTTCAAACGACGGGATGATTGAATGCAGCAGTTGAATGGATAAGATAGTTTTTATTATGAACTTCATCCGTATGAACCTTATGTTCGTCCAGACGAACACATGTCGGTTCATGGCGGGGGAGGATTTTCAACTGCCATTAAAACAAGTTAAATTTCTGATCGTCCGTACAAACATGTGTTCGTCTGTACGATCATCTTGGTCAAAAGCCTATACAAAAGGATGCTTCAAAAATTGTGTGTTTATGAAAAGTCGTTATTTTTTAAACTCATTCATTCGTCCATACGAAATATTTTTGTACGGGACGAATCGAATTCGTACGGGACGAATGAAAATTTTGTCTGGTACGAACAATCATTCTTTTTTAAAATTAATGGCATTTTTTACTGAATAGTCACTTTCACACATCTCTTTCAAACCTTTCCACTCTTCAAATCTCTCAATGTCAAGTTCTACCAAGCGCCAAAAGACCTTGGCTAAGGGTCCTCCAAAAAATACATCTGAAAACTTCCTTTCTAGAGCCAATAAAGAATCATTTGCTAGGTTAGTCACTGCAAAAATCACCCCATCTAGGGTTCTCCTACAGGATCAATTAACCTTTAAGGCAATGCACTTGTTTGCCTCTACCCAATTTGGTTTAATCCTCACTTTAGTACACTTCTACAATAGAGGAACCTTTCACTATTTCTTGGCAAACATGTCATTCAACTCCGACCATTCTATCATCAGTTCTTTTGTTTTCAAAAAGAAAGTTGAAATCACCAAGGATGACTTTGGTATCTTCCTAAACTTAAGGAATGAAGGCTTAAAAGCACATACCTTAACCCCCACAAATTTTGATTGGACTGAAGTTAATCGTGTGATTAGAGGAATAAGAGTTAAGGATCATCTGCCTAAAGTATCAACTTTATCACGTGAAGCCCGTATCATCCAGCACCTACTAAGAACTTCCATTATACCTAAAGCTGGTGATAGAGTCAACATCACCCCTCTTCTTTCTACTGCTACCTTCATGATTATGACAAGACAACCCATATATGAGGCCCAACTCCTAATAGACTATATTTATGGTCTCTCTAAAATTGGTCATGTTGATCATAAAAGAAAGAAGAACATAGCCTTAGGACATCTGATTGCTTATATTTTGGAAAAGAAGTATAATTTAATTCATCCAGAATAAGACTTTGAAGAACCTCTCTACTACAACGACGCATCCTTTAGGGCAATCTTCAGTAAGGACGAGCCCAACAAAACTCATGAAGTTCTGAGTGAAACAGAAGAAGAAGCTGGACCTTCACATGCTGCTGGACCAAATTATCAGGATTTGTTTCAAAGATTTGAAAATTTAGAGACTCATTTTGATTAATGGTTTAATCAAATTGAAACTCACTTGCAGTAGCAAGATATTCAACACAATCAGGACATGGGATTTATGCGTGATCAGATAAATGCTATTAATTCCAAGATGTTTATGATGAGTAGTTACTTTAACTTCTTTGGTGCAGCACCACCTCCTCCTCCTCCAGATCAGGGTCCATCTGAATGATTTGTTTAGTGTTTGTTCTGTGTTTCGTTGTAGTTCATGTGTTAGTGATTTCCTTTAGTTTGTTGTTTTTTCTTTATTTTAGTTGTGTTACTATTGATATCTTGAACTTCAATTGTAATAGCTTCATCTGATATCAATATATATTTCAATGTTTTGTTATTTAATATTTTAGAAATATATGTTAGACTTTATGACATTCTTTTTTTTTAATCATAATAGTGCTTTATTTAATTTGTAAATTAAAATTAATTTTATTAGAAAATATAATTTTTCTAAATTTAAGAGATGCTTATAACTTGATATTATTAGAATTTTCAATTCAATGTCTCTTATTTAGACAACATTATCTTTAATATTATTATTGCAATTTAAATGTTTTCTTATTTTGTATTTCTCTTTTCAATTAATATTTATGCACTTAGAAAAATTTGAAATTTAATATTATTGATTTTGGAAAGAATTCAATTACTCTTGAAAATTGTACAAATGTACAAAAATTAAAAGGAATGTGCAAAAATTTGCAATGACAAAAAGAGGCACAAAATAAGCCCAAAGTAAAAAGATGCACAAAAATGTGCCATAAAAATTGAAAAAGATGTGCAAAGCGCCACATGTGATAAATACTTCTTTCCAGACTCTTTTAATCCCTTAATTCAAATTGATCTAATGTTCATTTATGATTCATATTAAAATTTGAAATATAAAAATTTTTATTCATCCTTAGTACAATGATTCTCTTTATCTTCATGTCTAAATTGACACATGCCTTTGATAAATTCTTTTATTCACTAAGTTATATCACTTCTTAAATTATATGAAATCTTATGTTTTTCTAATGTTTTTATTTTATTTGCATATCTTATTTCAATCACTTTCAAAGATTAAAATATCAAATGAATTTCATACTTTTGCTTACATTTTTAACCTTCTTTTCTTCTTCCCTTTTTCATGTTGTCAAAAAGGGGGAGAATTTGTTTGTTGTGTATTTTTTCGTATGTGTGTTTGATTTTCGTATGTGTTTTTGATTATTTTTTTGTTTTGTTTTGTCTTTTGTGTTATTTTGTGTTGTTTTGAGAAATTGTTTGTTGTGTATGTTTTCGTATATGTGTTTGATTTTTTGTATGTGTATTTGATTTTTTTTGTCATTTGTGTTGTTTTATTTTGTTGTTTTGTCTTTTGTGTTGTTTTGTGTTGAATAAAATTTTTGAAAAACAATTTTTTTTAATTCAAATGCCTCCTTATTTTCATGAGTTCATCATTTCAAGGAGAGTTTAGGAGATTCTTAGAATTTGAAATATTACAAATAAAAATTGTTTTGCGATCATCAAAAAGGAGGAGATTGTAGAGAGAGTTGCTATTTGCATGTTTTATATTCTTACAACATGTGTTATTTTGATGATTTCAAATATTATTGTTTTATATATCTCCTAACATTTTTTGAAAGATTTGTTTTTGCTTTAGTGTGTACTAACATTTTAGGAAAATCAACTCCAAGCAATGAAGACTTCAAATTATTCACTTGTAAATTACAAGTTTTGAAATGAGAGAGAGTGATTGTAATTGAGTGAAAAATCACAACACACACTCTTGGGGGTCAATTTTTGTGAACTGATCGTACGAGATGAATCATGCGTACGGGACGATCATGTCAATTAACCCTCAGAAGAGCAATGGATCGAACAGGCGGGTAGAAAATTTACTAAGTCCTAATCCTCCAGGATGAATTTAATATTAGCCCCGAGATGAACGTCTCTGGATTCTCACCTTGCACTGTTCGTCCAGACGAAAAATATGGTTCGTATCTGGATGAAACTCTCTGTATGAGATCGTACAGGATGAAATAAATTTTCATCCCTGGATGAAACTCTCTATTTGAGATCGTACAAGATGAAATAAATTTCGTCCATGAACGAAACTCTCTGTATAAAATCATCCTAGGACTGTTCGTCCCAGGATGAACTGAACCGACTTACCTCAGTTGGTTACGTCCTGTAGAATTTTGGGAACCGACCTATGTAATAACCGTTTTGTACCGGACAAACATAGTTCGTACGGGATGAAGAGCGTGTACGAACATAGTTCATACCAAAATATATTAGGATCGTTTCTTACACTTTAAGTAAAATCGTCCAGGACGATCCACTATCGTACAGGACAATCCACTGCGTACAGAATTGAAAACTTGCAGTTTTTAGGCAGTTTTTCTTGTCTTTTATATATATAGTTCAAATTAGACTACCAGTCAATTTTTTTTCTCATTGATCTTCGTGCCTATTGGAAGAAGAGTAAAGGAGAGAGTGAGAGAAAGCATTCAAAGAAGGATTTCTACCACTGGAGCGTGAAGGCTTTGCATGGTGTTCAAAGGTAAGATTTCCTACTTGTGATTTGAGATTACTTCACTCTTTTTCTTTCTTCCTTCTAGATTTCTTGGGAAGAGATCTGTCAAGAAGATCTGGTTCTCTACCGACACTTGGAAAGTGTGAAAGGACGAAGGGTTCTCTGTCCACACCAAGAGAGTGAAAAGACTTCAAATTATTCATTTGTAAATTACAAGTTTTGAAATGAGAGGGAGTGATTGTAATTGAGTGAAAAATCACAACACACACTCTTGAGGGACAATTTTTGTGAACTGATCGTACGGGACGAACCTTGTTCGTACGGGACGATCATGTCAATTAACCCTCAAAAGAGCAATGTATCGAACAGGCGGGTAGAAAATTTTCTAAGTCCTAATCGTCCAGGACAAATTTAATATTCATCCCGGGACGAATGTCTATGGATTCTCATGTTGCACTGTTTGTCCAGACGAAAAATATGATTCGTACCAGAACGAAACTCTCTGTATGAGATCATATAAGATGAAATAAATTTTCATCCATGGATGAAACTCTCTGTATGAGATCGTACAGGATGAAATAAATTTTCATCCCTGGACGAAACTCTCTGTATAAAATCATCCCAGGACGAAACCTGTTTGTCCCAAGACGAACTGAACCGACTTACCTCAGTTGGTTACATCTTGTAGAATTTTGGGAACCGACCTATATAATAACTATTTCGTACCGGACGAATATAGTTCGTACGGGACAATGAGCGTGTACGAACATAGTTCATACCAAAATACATTAGGATCATTTTCGACACTTTAAGTAAAATTGTACAGGATGATCCACTATTGTACGGGATGATCCACTGCATACAGAATTGAAAACTGGCAGTTTTTGGGTAGTTTTTCTTGTCTTTTGTATATATAGTTCAAGTTAGACTGCCACCCAATCTTTTTGCTCATTGATCTTCGTGCCTATTGGAAGAAGAGTAAAGGAGAGAGTGAGAGAAAGCATTCAAAGAAGGACTTCTACCACTAGAGCGTGAAGGCTTTGCATGGTGTTCAAAGGTAAGATTTCCTACTTGTGATTTGAGATTACTTCACTCTTTTTCTTTCTTCCTTCTAGATTTCTTGGGAAGAGATCTGTCAAGGAGATCCAGTTCTCTACCGACACTTGGAAAGTGTGAAAGGATGAAGGGTTTTCTCCCCACACCAAGAGAGTGAAAAGACGAAGGGTTCTCTGCCCACATTAAGAGAGTGTGAAAGGACGAAGGGTTCTCAGCCCACACTAGGAGATTGTAAAAGGATGACGGTTCTCTGCCAACACTAGGGAAAGTGTAAAAGGATGACAGTTCTCTGCCGCACCGGTTAGTGGTGAAAAGAGTGTTTGTAAATGTTTCTCCGCCTTGCTGTGGGTGCAAAAGGAGAGACACTATTGGTATTAGTGCAATACTCAGAGGGTGCCTCTGGGGAGTGGATGTAGGTCTAGTTTAGATCGAACCACTATAAATCGTGTGTCTTTTTATTTTACTGCTTTTTATTTTCTGCATTTAATTTTGTGTTTTAAAAATTGTGGTTGAAAAACTTTTTATAAAAATTCATTAAAGTTTAAATTCAGTTCAATTTATCAAAAGAGGGAAAATTTTTAAATTCCAATTCACCCCCCCTCTTGGTAGCTTTGGGACATTAACTTAGGTTTAACAACTTATTCATTAGACTCAACAACATACACACTGGAGGAGAGTTTAAAATCTATAATTTTTAAACTAATCATTTTGTACTTTATGGGATAATCTGATCAGTTGTTTTCCCTTCAAGCAATTAAACGAATAGGAAGTAGAAAATTTTTCTAAGTATGGATCGTATTGTATGACATACCATTAATACATACCTTCCAAAGTATGAATTGGACGGGTCCCTTTTCATCCCGACTTTTCATCCAGATGAACCTGAAAAATTTCTGAACGATTCATACCGTACGATGTAGTCATCATACATACGCCATCCAGGGTACGAATTGGATGAGTCCCTTTTTGTCCCGATGAACTTGAAAATTTTCTTAATTTATCAAACCATATGATGTCATCATTGTACATACACCATCCAGGGTATGAAATTGTAGGGTTCCTCTTCCTCCCGATGAAGTGCAAAAATTTTCTAACTATTCATCCTGGACAAACTTAGTTTATACCGGATGATCATAATTTGTGAAATGAATTTGTATCCATTCACAACAGGTTCATATGCAATAGTTTTTAAACTATTTGTATGTACAAACATACATTCAAATTGTATGATCATAAATGCTCAAAATTGAAAATTTTAATTTTTGGATAGTTTTTTGTATTTTTGATATAAAAGGTCCACTAAAACTAACATGAAAAAGTCTTATCTTCATGATTTTTCAAGAGCAATTGAAAGAGAGAGTGTGGGAGAGTGTTTGAGAGAGATGTCATGCAATTGGAGTGTGAAGGGTTTACAAGGTTATTCAAAGGTAAGGATCTCTTAGTGATTTTGATGATTACTCTTCTTTTGTTCTTTCTAGTTGCTCACGAAAAGATCTTTGGAGAAGATTCAGTACTCTACTGATAGTTGAAGCGTGTGAAAGGATGACGGTTCTCTGTCGACACATGGAGTGTGAAAGGACTACAGTTCTCTGCCGACACTTAGAGAGTGTGAAAGGATGATGATTCTTTGTTGACACTTGGAGAGTGTGAAAGAATGACGGTACTCTACCGATACTTGGAGGGTGTAAAAGGATGATAATTCTCTATCGACACTTGGAGAGTGTGAAAGGATGATAGTTCTCTGCCACCGGGGATTGGTGGAAGAGAGGTTTTTTGTAAAGGCTTATCTGCCTTGTTATGGGGGGAAAAGGAGAGTCACTTTGATAATAGTGCAATACTTGAAGAGGGAGTCTTCAGGGAGTAGATGTTGGTCATGTTTGACCAAACCACTATAAATTTTTGTCTTTTAAATTTCCATATTTTATTTACTACAAGTTATTTACTATGGTTGAAAAGTTTTATTTTGAAACTTAATTAACTTACTACAAATTTTAAAGTCAGTTTTCTATTTAAAAAAATAAGAGAATTTTGTAAATTACCAATTCACCCCCCTCTATCTTAGCCTTAGGATAATAGCTTATGTTTAACAACCTATAAAGAATCAACAAAATTTAACACTATAACCTTTATCACATAGTTGACTAATACTCAACAAGTTATGTTTTAAGCATTCAACCAATAATACATTTTTAATGAAAAATTTATTCTTATTTCTATTTGTACATGTACCTATCATTTTCATATTGGTATTATCTATTAGTGTTACTTTGCCTTCATTCATTCTTGGCTTTCAGTTATATAAATTATGTTGTGTCTCCAGTCATATGCTTAAATATCTATTGTCTAGGAACCAAATGCTCTTATGAGGACTTGTATGAGAGCATTTTTACAAAATGATCAAATATTAGACTTGGGAACCTAAATAAATTTGAGTTCTCCTCTTAGCAATAATTATCTAAATACATGTTTGATATGTTATGATTTATGTATCTTAGGTCTCCACACTATATGTGTTCTACTATGAATCATGCAAGTATGAGAGATATGACCTATCATTCCACATGAAAAATATTTCATACAAGGAAAAAAATTTATCAATTTATGTGAGTTATAATGTCCTTTCCTAGGTTTTGAAATCATATTCTTTTGATCAGAATTGTAAAATTTTTCAAGTGTAGGGGGGTATCTAACCTACCTTAATGACATTAAATTTTTCTATAAGATATGAGTTTGCATTTTTTTAAATCAAATTATCAAATTTCAAATCATGTTCTCTTTGATCTGATTCAGCCTTAAATACTTTAAAATTGTTTTCAAGTTCAGTGTGAGATAATTTTAATAGTTCATGCTTTCTTTTCAAATCATCAAACTCATCCAGTAATGAAATGTGGTTGCTATCTATTGATGTGTGATCATTTCTAAGGATTTCATGCTCTTTTTGTAAATTTGAATATTCTATATTTAATTTGGCATGCAATTTTTTGAGTTTTCTATATGTAATATGGATTTTCTTAGAAACTTCAAATAACTCATTATAGGATAAATCACATATCTCCTCTTGATCTGATTGATCAAGCTTGTCAACCATTAAGCACAAGTTTATGACTTCCTCTTCTACTTCTAATTTGGAGGAATATGAAGCTAAATACACCTAAAATTCTCTCTATAGTCATTTCTTACCCTTCCTAATATTGGTTTTCTCCTCAACTTTCTCCTTACTCGGATTAGCTTTGAGATTTGGGCAATTAGATTAATATGTTCAGGCTTCTTGCATTCATAACAAATTATGTCATTTGAAACTTTTGCATTCCTATTAAATTTACCTTTGTTCCACTACTGACTTCTTTATCGCTTCCTCTAAGGAAAATTTTAAATTGCATTTTAATTAAGGCAATATCTTCTTCATCCTTAGGTAAAGATTGATCAATGTCTAAATCCTCCACTTTCAACACTATATTATTCTCCTTTCGCTTGTCACCTACATCAATCTATCTTTGAGTCACTCCTTGCTCGTAAGTAATCAGTGATCTAAGTAGTTATCAATAAAATAAATATCTAAATCTTTTGACTCAATTATGATAGATATATTTGCATCATAGGCAATAGGTAAAAAACATAAAATTTTATTAACTTTCTCAAAATTTGTTAGTTCCCTACCTAAAACATGCAATGAAGTAATTATCTGTATGAGACTAGTATTCATTTCAATGATTAATTCTTTTAGTTTCAGGAAAAAAGGATTTTAGTCGTGTAAAATAATGTTCAATCTGGAATATTTCACCTCATTAGTTCCTTCATATGTTATACAAGTCTATCCCAAATTTCTTTTCCAATTTTATAGGTTGAAACATACATATAGTCCTTAGATTTCAGGGCATAAAAAAAAGTTTAATCATTTTGTATTTATTTGAGCTTGTTCTTTTTCTTTTACTGTCTAATATGGAAGCAGTGTTTAAGTCCTAATGCCATCAATAAATCTAGTGAGTCTAGTGTAGCCTTCATGTACTAAAATCCACATGCGAAAGTCATGTGATTGAAGAAAAGTAGACATACAAGTTTTGCAAAAGTTGAAAGTAATGTTAACAAATAGTGGTGGTCTAGTGATTGAATAACCCTCAGGAGTGTTATGATTTCCAAAAGTAGTCATGATCATTTTCAAAAAGTTGTCTAAACCTTAATTTTGAAATAGGCTCTGATACCACTTGAAAGTTTGAATAGATTATTAGACCTAATATAACTATCCCAAAGCTAACAAAGAGGGGAGTGAATTGGTAATTTTAAGATTCTCTTAGATTTTAGAAAATTGATTTAAGATTTTTTAGCACATTAATTAAGTTTTTACAAAAAAATTTGTCAATGTAATACACTGATATGCAAAAAATAAAAATGCAGTAAAAAGTGAAGAGAGAAGAACACCAAATTTTATAATTGTTCGTTCCAACTAGCCCTACGTCCACTCCTTGAAAACAACTTCTTCAAGTATTGCACTATATAAAAGTGACTCTCCTTTTTCTCCCATAGTAAGGTGGAGAAGCCCTTACAACAACCTCTCTTCCCTCAACCCTAGTACGGCAGAGTACAAACATCCTTTCATACCCTCATTTTGATGGTAGAGTACCAACATTATTTCTCATCCTACTGGTGTCAACAAAGTTATAATGTCCCTTCTCTCCCTCCTGGTGACTGTATAGTACCAAAATCCATTCTCACCATCTTGGTGACTGCAGAGCACCAACGTCCTTTTTCACCCTCCTGGTGACTACATAGTACTAACATCCTTTCACACCCTCTTGATGACGGTAGAGTACAAACATCCTTTTTCACCCTCCTATTGATGACAGAGTACCGTGATCCTTTTAAAAAGTATTCTCTTAAAAGATTTCAAAGAAGTTATGAGAAACTTGAAGAACAAATAAGAGATCCTTATCTTTGAGTAACCTAGTGAATCCCCTCACAAATATCTCAAAAGGATCTCTTAATCTTCACTCCAAAAATACTCTCCCAAGCACTCTCCTTTAAAATTCATAGAAATAACTCTAGAAAAATATTGAACCTAGTTTTTAGGACTCTTATATATGAAAGACAAGAAAAACTGTCCTAAAAATTGAAAATTTCAAGTTAAATGTCTTCAAATCGTACTGTATGATTGTACTTCATATGTATGAATAGTTCAAAAATTCATGTACAGTCCTGTACGAACCTAATTTTGTACTATGTTAATCATTTATAATAACTGACATTATATTATATGAACAGTTCAAAACTGAACAAGTTCGTTCAGTACAATTATGTACGAATACATTTCATACACTAGTCATCATCAATATGAACCATATATCATACAATATAAATAATTTAAACAAATCATCCTTCATATGGTATAAACATGGATGACAATTTTATACTCTAGATGTCATCTACATGAATACAACTTTATACAGTATAAACCATTCAAAATAAAATTATGTGTTTGTATAGGAAGAACTGGTATCCACCCAATTCATACTCTAGACATCATCTGTATGAATCAAACTTCATATAGTATGATCAATTGAAAAAATGGTGAGTTTGTTAAGGATAATCTAGTATGTATCCATTTTGTAATCTAGATGTTGTCTATATGAATCTAATTTTATACAGTATAAATAGTTCAAAAGAAAAATTTTTAAGGCATGATTTGATTAACTTTGTTCTGGAGAAACTACCATGAAAGGTCATCAAATATTATTTGAAAATTATACTATATGATTAGTTTTAAAAATCAATTTTGACTCACTCTCACAATATGTGTGTGAACGGTTACCCAATTATAATCGCACCCTCTTAGACTCAAGAAAATAGAAAATGTGCAAACTTCATTACAAGAAACCCTAATCTAATCTATCTTGAAGTCATCAGCATTATAAAGTATGATTACCCTAAAATGTTAGTACACATAAACAACACAAAGAAATCAATCTATGTTAGGAGAAATAGTAATTAACACAATAATATTTTTGTATCATAAAAACCTCACATGATTTAAAAAATATTGTCTTGAAATATAAGTTGCAATAGCGTTATCACTTAAGATTTGAATGGTTATTGTAGGTAATCTTAAATCTAGTATTTATTGTTTTAATTAAAGAACTTGGGCCACACAACTTCCTAAGTATATGTATTCAGCTTCAATAGTGGATGGGGAAACTGAGTTCAATTTTCTACTAGACTTGGAGGCTAAGAACTGTCTTATTAATTGACATATTGCAGAAGTGCTTTTCCTATCAACTCTACATCCTATAAAAATTTGAATCAGAATATTTTGTGATTTCAAAGGAAGTGTTATGCATAGGATACAAGATTCCTATATTTTGGGTTCTTAAGATATATCTAAGGATTCTCTTCGCAACAGTCAAGTGAGACTTTTTTAGATCAACCAGAATTCTAACATGGAGACAAACACTAAATATAATATTAAGTCTGCTAAAATTCAAGTAAAGAAGTGATCTAATTATTCCTCTATATTTCTTCTGATCAACTAATTTTTTATTTGAATCCTTATCTAACTAAATAATGAAACTCATGGGAGCATTTATTGCCTTAGCTTTATACATTTCATATTTTTTAAGGATGTCCTTAATGTATTTTGATTGACTAAGGAAAATTCTATCATCCTTTTATCTTATACTAAATTCAAGAAAGTAAGTCAATTCTCTAGTCATAAACATCTCAAATTTCTTACTCATTATTTTTGAAATTCATCACATAGATTTTTATCAGAAGATCAAAATAGAATATCATCAATATAAATTTGGACATTGAGTAGTTTATCTCCTACCTTTTTTAGAAATAGGGCGGTGTCTACGCTCCCCTTAATAAAGGTTCTCCTTAGTAGGAATGAGCTAAGTCTTTTATACCATGCTCTGGGTACTTATTTTAGTCTATATAATGCATTTTTTAATTGAACACATGATTAGGAAATTATAAATTTTTAATTCCCGGGGATTGTTCAACATACTCATCTTTTTTTATTACCCCATTCAAAAAGGTACTTTTGACATACATTTGGTATAGCTTAAAACCCATAAAGCAGGTAAAGGCTAGTAGCACCCTAATGGCTTCTAATCTTGCTACTAGGGCAAAGGTCACTTCAAAGTCAATACATTTTAGAACTGAGCTCAACAAAGTTAAAGAGAGAGAAGATCCTAGTTTTTTGAGTGAGAAAATAATTTTTCAAAATTTGAATTCACATGATTTCTGCTTTGGAATCATGCCGATGAAGGGTCGCCAACCTCTACCGATGGGAGGCCCTTTTTATACCTGCCATCTCTCTCTTGCTAGTGTTTGATTCCAACCTTCATAGAACTTTGTCTTATCTCCACCAGCTTTCGGAGATGTTGGTTCTAGTTTTTACCAAGAGGTTAAGATGAAGCATAAGTCAGGTAGGGTGTTGGTCATCAACAAAGGTGGTTGATTAATCCCCAAAAAACTAGTTTAGTATATAGGGAAAGGTAAGAATATTTTGTCTGATAATTTAGCTGATAGCCCAAAGTTGGGTGGAATTCTTACAGTTTTTAAGATTGATTACAAATTAAACAATAATGAATCTTTGGCTTTAGGTTGGAAATCTATTTTGAATGGTGAAGTTGATGATAATGATATTATTGCAGACTCTGTTACTCTAAAGGCTTTGGATTTTATTTAAAAAGGCTCGCAATTTGTGAATTATGTATCTAAGGAGGTAAAAAAGGTTTATGATGGCTACAAGTTTGATGCTAATCCAAGTCCTGGAGGGAATAACATAGGCCAATTGTTGAATGATCTAGAGAAGGTCCATAGATAAGAGTCAGGTGATTTGACCAATTGCAAAGATAGAATCAAGAGGTTATTCCTAATAAACATTTAAGAAATGTCTAAATATATGGAGTAAAAAATTGAGTATCAGAGCTATGGATCTTGATTTTGGGGACTATTTTATTGAAAATCGATTGGTGGTGAAGTTGTATCAATAAAATGAATTAGAAAATTCTAAGGAACTGACGAATTCATTGGTGATCAAGGTTTTTGGTGAGAATGTGCCTTTTCATGTCATTAGTATGGAATTGAGGAGACAATAGTCCCAATTTGGCAAATTTCATTTAACATTGCTTGGAATGGGGTGGGTTCTTTGTGCATTTCATAAGGAAGAATCCTTGGAATTGCTATTGTCTAGTGGACCTTGGTATGTCAATAAACATATCATTGGAATGGATAGGTAGTCATCATCATTTTCACCTACTTCCTTGAAGGGGTTATAAGCTCCTATTTGGATTCGGATGGCTAACTTCCCTTTATAATATTGGGATGAAATTAATGTATGTAGGACTTCTTCCATGGTTGGCTCTCCATATATGATTGATGGGAACATGTTCTAGTGGGGAAGAAGGGAATTTGCGAGGATTTGTGTTCGGGACAAACTTGATTGTAAGTTTCCTTTGGGTGTTTATGTGGAGGGAAGTTTAGGGAAATTCTTTCAAAGAATTGAGTATGAAAGAATAACTAATTTCTGCTTCAACTATGGCAAGATAGGGCATTTAAAGAAGAATTATATGGATATTCATTTAGAGGCTAATTTGGCTTCTAAGTAATCAGAGAACTTGGATAGTATTGATGTTCCTGTTGTGAAGGAATACTCAAGAGCAATGGATAGGATGGTGATATATATAGAAGAGGCCTATAAAGCAGAATATGGACCTTGGATTCATGTGAATTATGATAAAAGAAGACTCAATAACTCAACTTTCAAGAAAAAAAGTTCAAGTGCTGTGAATATGGAAGTTGTGAAGATGTCTGCATCGTTAAATATTCCTAATGCCGAGAGAGTACATGCTACTTCTGGGAAATTATTGAAGTCTCCAGGGATTATAGGAGGTAATGAATTGTTTGATAAAGATATGGTAGAAGTGGATCTTGTTTAAAATAGTTCAATACTTCTGCTTGCTTTGGGTACAAGAGAGGGTATGATTTCCAACTCCTGTAACTTTCCTGTCAATGATAATAAATTTGATAATATGGATAAAATTGTGGAAGAAGGCGAGATAGTTTACCTGGATAATGATATGGTGAATTACCCTATTAATTTTGTTGGAAAGGGAGGGATTGGTGATGGGTTTTTGGACAAGTGATCGATTATTTTGAACTATGAGTTGGGCTCTCAAGAAGGTGGCATTTCTACTGTTTAAAAAAAGTTTGAAGCAACTTAAAGGTTTGGGTCCTATAAAATTGGCTCCTAAGAGTAGGAGGTTGGATGGTGATCAAAAGGATAAAGTGGGGAATTCTTCCCCTCTTATTCAATGATGTCGTCTATTATTTTCTTGAATTGTAGAGGAGCTAGGAAGAGGAAGGCTTCTCTATATATTAAGATGGTGATCAAGGATCATGGTTCTTTTCTTTTTTTTGGGGTTGTTAAAAACCAAATTGACATCCATTGAAAGGAAGGTTGTCAATTCCTTGATTAGTGATGATTGGGATTATTTTCAAGTACCTTCAGAAGGGATGTCGGGAGGTATTTTTGTGTTATGGAATTATAATATAGCTACATTTTTTGTATTGGAATCTTCTCCCCAACTTGTTATTAGAGAGTTAGAGGTTATTAACAAAGGTAGATGGAGAATATACACCACTTATGGGAGTAAGGATGTTTATAGAAGGAGGACTCTTTGGGAGAAACTAGGTTATACTCAATCAGAGACTTACCTATGGTGATGGGTTGTGATTTCAACTATTTGCTTACTAAGGAGGACGAAAGGGGAGGGAGAAGATTTATTTTTTTACAAGGACCTAAAGATTTTAAATCTTTCTTGGTTTGTAATGACCTTTATGAAGTTTGATGTGTTGTGCCAAAGTTCCCTTGGTGCAACAGTAAGACTGGTGATGATCGTATCCTAGAGAGATTGGAAAGATTTTTTTGAACTCAATAACCTTAAGTTCTTCCAATTATATGGTGGTGAGGAATTTGCCCAGGATAGCATCAGATCACTACCCAATTATTTTGAATATGCTAGAATTTAATCTTTTGGCAAAAAGAAAAAAATCATATTTGAAGAGGTCTAGGCTTCTTTCTCGGCTTCTATTGCAGTGGCGAGGGAGGCTTGGAGAAAGAATTCTCGTGGAAACATACCTCAAATTCTGAATTACAAATTGAATAGAGCTTTAAATGCTTTGTTTTATTAGAGTAAAGCCAAACTGAACAACTTTAATCCATTAATGGAAGACCTCAAGAACGATTTTGGTGCTTCATGTTAAAGAAGCATAATTGGAAAGTCTTTCAGATGAAGATAGCTAGTCCGTTAAAGTTAATGAGTTGAATACAACATTAGCTCTGTTGAACACTTGGTGGAAGCAATGTGCAAAAGTCAAATGGATGGGAAAGGGGGATATAAATTCCATATTTTTTCAATCTTTTGCTAGTGCAAGGAGGAACTCTAATTACATTTCAGTATTAAAGATGAGGATGGACTTTTGGTGGAGGACCAACACCAAATTGAGGATGTTCTATTTCAATTTTTTAGGAACAAATGGAAAGAATGGAGCTGCAAGTTTGTTGGTTGGCCTTCTTCGAGGAATTTGTCGAATGAAGATGACACGGGTATGTTGAATAAAGAGTTATCCTTAGAAGAGGTGGAGGTGATGATCAAGCATGCGGGTGAGCAAATTGCTCCAGGTAATGATGGAATCTCTTACTCTTTTGTAATATTCTATCGGGATATTATTAAAGTAGACTTCTAGAATGCAATTAATCACTTCTTTCACATGGGAGAAATGTGTGATGCTTGGTAGGAGACCCTTATTATGTTAGTCCCTAAGGTGAATAACCCCAATTCTCCATCTAATTATAGACTGGTTTGTCTATGCAACACTATTTATAAAGTGGTTGCCAATGTTCTTTTGAATAGACTATCATTGGTTATTCCAAAGCTGATTTTTGAAGAGCAAGTGGCCTTTTTGTAAGGAAGGTCACTATCTGATCATGTTCTAGTGGCTCATGAAGTACTGCATAAATTCAAGTATTCTATGTCTTCTAAAGGGCTAGTTTCTTTCAAGATTGATATGGAACAAGCCTATAATTCTTTGGGATAGACTGCATTAGGGAAAATTTTGGAAAATTTTAGTTTTCCTTACAAGTTTTCTAAATTAATTATGGAATGTGTTCAAAATCATTCTTTTTCTTTGTTGATTAATGGAAAATTTTCTAATTGGATCAAGGCTAGGAGTGGGTTTCATCAAGGATATCCTTTGTCTCCATTTTACTTTATTGTTTGTTCCTAACTTTTAGCGAATGCTTTTTTACAAAGAGGTGATTCAATTGGAATTCAAATTAGTCCTAAAGGTCCAAAGATTTTGTATTTCATTTATGTAGATGATATCATTATTTTCTATGAAGCTAAATTGAAGGCAGTTAAGGAGATCAAATATATTATGGTGGACTTTTGTGACTGGACAGGTCAAAATGTTATTGTTTGTAAATATATGATCTTGTTTGGTAATTTGGTAATGAGAAGGATAAGAAAGGCTATTTCTCGTGTTATGGGGTTCAAATCAGTTAAGAAATTCTTCTACCTTGGAGTTAAATTGGCTTTGAGGAGGCTTTTAAGAGTAGAATTTTAGTTTATTGTTGATAAAGCCTTCAGGATGCATAATGTTTGGGGTGGTAAATTTAGTTCCTTAGATGGAAAAATAAGTCTTGTTAAAACAATTTTGTTATCTTACCCTACATTACATTCTACTCATTTTTTTTATTCCAAAAGGGGTCTTTGATGAAATTGATAAGTTGTGTAGAAGCTTTGTTTGGAATAAAATGAATGGTGGATTTGGACTACATTATGTTAGCTGGAATATGATGTGTAAAACTTTAAAATGTGGTGGTCGAGGGTAACATTCATGTTCTACCAAAGCTGGTCCTCTAAGGGCTAAACTTGTTGGAACTATGTTCAAGACAAAAACTCTTTGTTGCACAAGACTTTATATCCGAAGTATGGTTTATTATGTGATGTTGATGCTCCGAAAAAGATAGGATCAACAGCTTGGAAAATGATTAATGATGGTGGAAGATTTCTCAAACCAATAGTTAGATGGAACATTACTAATGGAAAATCTATTGATGTTTTCAAAGACACTTGGATCATGGATAAAAGTATTAATTTGTGCCCACATTTGTGCATCTTCATTCCAGTAATGTACTAACAGTTGATTTGCTTATTTTTGAGGGCAGCTAGAATGTAAGTGAACTTAGTAAGTTATTTGGGGTTGAACTTGTGAACCTCATTTGTAATATCCAAATTTCTCCATAACAAATGGAAGACTGGTTGGAACTAACTCATCAGAGAGTAGGAAAATTTATCTCAGCTTTGGCATTTAATGTAGCGTATTATGTATTTCCTGATTTTCAAAATTGGGATTGAAGGAAAAAAGCTAAACTACTTCCTCGGGTGGAAATTTTTTGGGGGAGCATTTTTAATAATGCCATTCCAACCTTTCAATTTTTGTCTTACAGGTGATTACATGGTAGAATCCTTTTTCCAAGAGGCTACGATGAAGTTGAAGGCATTGCTCATATTTTAATCAAATGTAAGAAGCTAAAGGAGGTATTTTAGCACTTAAATAACTTGGTCTTTGAAATTCAAACATTTGATTCTTTAGAAGGATGTTGTAGATGGCTTGCGGATCAGAAAAATTTGGTTATCAGACTGTTTTGTAATGTAGTTTATTTTTCATGGAAGACTGGGAATGAGCTGGTTCATGAAGGTAGTGAGGAAAGCTCTGAAAGTTTGTTAGCGATGTTATGCCCTTAGGAACTAGTCCCAAGGTTAACCAACAGGGGGGTGAATTGGATTTTAAAACTTCTTTAACTAAAAGAAAAATCTTTTTATATATTACAACATAAACGAATTAAATCAATAATAAAAAGATTAATCAGATATTTTACCCAATCAGTTAATCGCAGTAAAAATAAAGTGCAAAAAATAATAAGAAAAAACACACTAGATTTATAGTGGTTCAGTCCAACCTGACCTACGTCCACTTCTCAGAGGCACCTTCTGAGTATTGTACTAAACCTTTAGTGTCTATCCTTTAACCCACAACTAGGAAGAGAAGCCCTTAATAAATCACTTCCACCTTCCCCGGTGCGACGGAATAGCCGGGTTCTTTGACACCAAAAAGATCTTCTTCTTTCAAAAAATTTCCTCAAGATAAACCTTGAAATTGATGGTACTAAGGTGCAAGCTTGCCAGAGCTACCATGTGGAACCCCCTCCACACTAGAAACCCCCTCTAAGGATCTTCTCCCTTTCTCAAAGTCCACCCTTTCCTCTCTCTCTTTCAAGTTATCTCTTCAAGTTTGCTCCAGAAGAATGCTTCAATGGCTGCAAAAGACACTAACTTATAAAAATAAGAGGTCTTAAATAGAAGAAGTCCAAAAAAACTCTTAATAACAACAAACCAACTTTATCATCCAGGATGATATAAGGTCCATCCTATACAATCAATACAAATCATGGAATGTCATTCAGAACATCGCCTTAAATGTATACCTGGATGATGGAAAAGTAAACTGATCATTTGGGACGATATCACGATCATTCAATATGATATCACAATTATTCAGGAACACTAGCACAAAAAGGTACATATCATTTAGAGCATCCCCTTGAATGGAGCTTGGCCGATTATAGATCATCTAGAAAAAACTAAGGTTTGTGAGCTGATCAACCTGGATGATCCTGTGATCATACAGAATGATATGATCGAGCAATCATATCATAATTATTTTTCTTAATTACCAAATTAATTTAGGTATAATTACACTTCATCATCTAGGATGATATCCTCGATGATGTCCAAAAATAATATATGCCTAAATTGATCTAGCGGCATATTCTTTTCGATTTGAGCCCATCATCCTGGACGATGATAATATTATCTATGACAATTCGCTTAATTGTGTCTGCCTTAACCAGGATACCCTAATTAGGGTTTCTATTTTTACCTGATTGTCTAGGCCAATTTTTGGATTGTCTCGGACGATGTGATCAAAAACAAAAAACTTTAAAATAGTCAGAAATTTTTTAATTGTGTGTGTGCAAGGTTACTAAGCAAGCATACACCCCTATAGGACATGACTCAAGAAATCAAAAAGTACATTAATGAGTATTACAAATGAAACCTATTCTACTAAATCTTGAGCCTTGAAAGGTGTAATGTAATCCTAAGAAGTTAGTATACACACAAAAAAAAATATATTACAAATACAGGTAGACAGTAGAAAGTGAGCCACAATATTTATTATAATTGAAAATATAAACTCATAAGCTTGAATTGCAATAATCTCTCCCTTTTTATAATGAAAATATTAATGGTTGAATTTACAAAATTGAAAATATTTTTTTCTAATCTCCCCCTCACTAGAATAAAAATTTAAAAATAGGGGAAATCAAAATTTTTGTTGTTTTTCTTCTTTTTTTTCAAAAAAGATACAAATATAATAGTACATTCTCCCCTTTTGACATTATCAAAAAGAGAAAGGGCAAAAATAATAAAAAAATAATTAAAAATCAAAATGATCCCTATTCTAGTAAAAAAATTAAAACATTTCTTAAAGTAAGAAATGTATTGACAACGCATAAGCAGAAAGGTTAGAAATTTAGAAATTATTAATCCAAGCTTAGGTTCTTTTAAAGGCTCAAAAATTTTTTAATCCAATATCTAAATCAAGGAATAAATTATAAAAGAGGTACATAAATTTTTTCAAAACTCCTTTCATAAAATATATCTAATAGAAGATTAAAGCAAAAATTGGTGAATCAGAAATCATGATTTTCAAGCTCAAGTATCAAAAATATCAAGGCTTTACTTAAGCTTTAAAAAGTATAAAAAAAGCAAGCTTACTTTTTATGGGCTTATTTTATGCCTCTTATCATTTGTTTGGCGCACTTTGCATATCTTTTAATTTTTTGTACACTTTGTGTATCTCTCTCAATTTGGCGTCATTGCGCATCTTTTGATTTGACATCATTGGCTGCTTTTTTTTCAATCAAATATACTTCCTTTCAAAAATTTTAAAACTAAAGCAAACTCATTCTATTGATAAAATATACTACTTGGTTATGAAAATTATGAGATGGATTTAATAACTTACAAAAGATCCCTATCCGATAGCAAAAATATACGGAGTTGAAAAAAGTTTAGTTTCAAAATCCAATTTATAATAAGATGAAGATTTGAATCAAAAGTGAAATAACCTCTTTAAGAAAAGAGATAGAGAGATAAAAGCATAAGTTTTCTTCCTTTGACTATTTTTAGAGAAGTCAACCACAACTTACATAAGAGTTCATGAAAATTAGGAGGTAAATTTTTCTCTTTTTTTTGAAAAAAATATCTTTAAAAAGGATTTGATTTTCTAAATTGTATACAAAACAAAAAAGGTGATATGTATGTGTTGATTAGAGAAAACTTCACAAAAAAATTATAAAGACTAAATTAAAATTACAATGAGATAAAAAACAAAAAAAGATAAAATAAAATTAAAAAAAAAACAAAAAATACTAAGAAGAAAAAATAAACCTAGGGAAAACATAGAAAATAAAAAAAAAACACAACAAACAAAATTAATAAACACATAAATAATGCTTTAAATATTATCTTACTACATTGATTGAAAGGAATATCAATTTTAATTCCATAAATAACACGTGATGGTACATCATAACTAGTAAGAATCATATGCCACATTCGATAATCAATTGATTGCAAAAAAAGTAGACATGAAAATTTTCCAAAAATTAAAAGTAATATTTTTAAATAAAGATGGTCGGGGTGATTGAATAACCTTCCAAGATATTATGATTACAAAAGTTAGCCATTAATCAAAATTCAAAAGTTTTCAAAAACTTAATTTTATGAACCTGGCTCTAATACCACTTAAAAGTTTGTCAGGGATATTAAGCCCTTATAAACTAGTCCCAAGGCTAACCAAGAGGGGGGGTGAATTAAATTTTTAAAACTATTTTAACTAAAAGAAAAATCTTTTTATATCATGCAGCACAATTGAATTAAATTAATAATAAAAATATTAATCAAAGATTTCACCCAAGCAGTTAATCACAGTAAAAATATAGTGTAGAAAATAATAATAAAGAACACACCAAATTTATAGTAGTTCAGTCCAACCTGACCTACATCCACTCCTCAGAGGCACCCTCCGAGTATTGCATTAAATCTTTAGTGTCTCTCCTTTAGCTCCCACAGCTAGATGGAGAAGCCCTTATCAAATCACTTTCACCTTCCCCGGTGTAGCGCAGTAGTCGGGTCCTCTTACACCAAAGAGATCCTCTTCTTCCCAAAACTTCCCTCAAGATGAATCTTGAATCCGATGGTACTAAGGTGCAAGCTCGCCGGAGCAACCGTATGGAACCCCCTCCACACTCCCTTGAAACCCCCTCCAAGGATCTTCTCCCTCTCTCAAACTTCACCCTTTTCTCTCTCCCTTTCAAGTTCTCTCTTCAAGTTTCCTCCAGAAGAATGAAGTTTCAATGGTTGCCAAAGACACTAACTTGTAAAAACAAGAGATCTTAAATAGAAGAGCTCCAAAAAAAAACTTAATTATAATAAACCAACTTTGACGATATAAGGATCATCCTGTACTATTAGTATAAATTGTGGAGTAACTTCTAAAATATTGCCTTGAATCCATGCCTAGATGAATGAAAAGTAAACTAATCATCCAGGATAATATCATGATCATCCAGGATGATTAGCACAGAAAGGTACTTAACATCCAGAGCATCGCCCTAAATGGAGCCTGTCTGACTATGGATCATCTAGAGAGAACTAAGGTTTGTGAATTGATCATCCAGGACAATCCTATGATCGTCCATGATTTTATGATTGAGCAATTAAACCTTAATTTCTTTCCTTAATTACTAAATTAATTTAGGCATAATTTCACTTTATCATGCAAGATGATGTCCAAAAATAATATATGCCTAAATTTATCTGGTGGCAGATTCTTTCAGATTTGAGCCTATCATCCTGGATGATGATAATATGTTCCAGGATGATTCACTTAATTACAGCTATCTGAACCAAGATGCTCTGGCAAGGATTTCTATTTTTAATTGATTATTTAGGCCTATTTTTGGATTGTCCCGGATGATGTGATAAAAAACAAAAAGTCTAAAATAGATAAAAAAATTTCAATTGTGTGTGTGCAGGGTTACTAAGCAAGTATAAACCCTTATAGGACATGACTCAATAAATCAAAAAGTATAACAATGAGTATTACAAATAAAACCTATTCTCACAAATCTTGAGCCTTGAAAGGTGCAACGTAATCCTAAAAAGTTAGTATATACAAAAAAAAATATATTACAAATATAGGTAGACAATAGTAAGTGAGCCATAATATTTATTATCATCAAAAACATAAACTCATAAGCTTGAGTTATAACAAGCTCTATGGCAATTGCGGCAAAATCTATCAGCTATGCTGCAGTTTCTCCTTCTTATTTTAATTATAGATTGGGCAATTGGGATGCTAATCAGCTTTCTATGTGTTAAATAATCATTGGCATCCTCCTCCACCTGATTGGATCAAAGTGAATGTGGATGTATCATTATTATCTTCTTATAAAACTAGGATTGGTGGGGTGTTCCGTGATAGTAAAGGAATATTTCTCTTGGCACTTGGAAAGGCTTGTATTCATTGGGATGTTTCATGTTTTGAACTTTTTTCTATTCAGTCTATTAATAAATTTTTTAAAGATTGGATGTTCTCTTATAAGGGTATCATTGTTGAAGATGATAATGTCAACATAATCAAGTATCTCCATGATGCATTAAAGAAAGGTGACAAGGAATTGGAAGTTCTTTCTTTTATTAAGGAATTCAATCATGTGATTTTCAATTGTATAGATAGGAATAGTAATATGTTACTGGATTTACATGCTAAATATACTATTTTTAGTTCTTTTATTTGGGATGACAATAGTATGAATAAGGTTCCTCCTTATCATGTTGTTAAAGGAGGAATCTTATGTTAGTTGTTTGTAGTTTAGTTTGGTTATTTTTTTATTAATGCAATTATTTTTTTCTTCAAAACAAAAGTCAATACATTCTATCTGGTTATACCCCTTAGCCACTAATCTTTCTTTATTTCTAACCACTAATCTTTCTTTATTTCTAACCATAACCCCATAATCATTTATTTTTATTTTAAAAACACATTTAGTTCTAACCACACTCTAGTCCATAGGTCTTTCAACAAGTTCCCAAACATCATTTTGTCACAAATTGATTTAACTCTTATTGTATATCTAGGATATAGAATTCATCAGATAGGGCTTGATTTATGTTAGTGGGTTTAGTCATTGATATAAAGGTAGAGTGATTTACTTCTTTTTTAATTCTATGTCTAGTTCTAACACCTTCAAATGGGTCTCCTAAGATCAGTTCTTTAGGATGACTTGAAGAATATCTCCATTCTCTATGCAATGAATTTATAATTTCTATCCTTTCCTCTAAATTTGTAAATTCTACTCCTTCGATGATTTCTACAACTTCTTCTTATTCTACCCTATATCCTTTAGAATTATTAGATTCATCAAATACATTATGAGTGGTCTCCTCTATTAATAGTGTCCTTTTATTAAAAACTATAAAAGAATTTTCCAACATTTGAGTACCCTAAGAACACTCCATTAGATTTGGGGTCAAACTTTCCTAGTAGAGATATATCATTATTCAGAATGAACACTTTACATCTAATGACATGATGGTGAGAGAGGTTGGTTGTCCTACCCTTAAGAATTTCAAAGGGTATCTCCTTCCTCTTAGATCTAACATTAACCTTATTTAGAATATAATAGGTTGTATTCACCACTTCTTCCTAGAAGTATTTGGGAAATAAGTATTCAACTAACATGGCTCTAGCTGCTTATACCAGGGTTCTATTCATTCTTTCAGCAACCCCATTTTGCTGAGAGGTTTTAGGAGATAAAAAATTATGATCTATTCTTTGATCCCTACAATAAGATTCAAATTTCTCATCTCAAATTCTCCACCATGATCATTATAAATTATCAAAATTTTATAAATGAGCTTCCTCTAAATTAATGTAAAAATGATCTAAATTCCAATGATTCACTTTTATGAGACATAAATCTAACCTAGATAATCCTCGAGTAATCATCAACAATCACATACACAAAGAATTTCCCTCTTAGGCTTGTAGTGCTAAAGGTACAAAGAGATCCATGTGAAGGACTTCTAAAGGTTTGCTAGTTTTAATGTCCTTGACTGAGTGGAAGATGAATTTAACTTGCTTTCCTAACTGATAGGAATCACATAAGTGGTCCTTAGTGAACTCAAGTTTGGGTATGCCTATCATTAAGTCTATTTGGGTGAATTTTTTAAGAATTTTCATGCTTTCTTGACACACTCTCCTATGACATAATTAGGACTCATTAGCAATAGTTTTTAGGCAAAGAGAAGTAATAGGTTTAACACAGTTTAACTCAAGAATGTAAATATTATTAACTCTTTTTCCTTGCAACATAGTAATTCCATTTTTAGTTTATAATGTAGCTGGTAGACAAAATTTTAATGCTAAATCCTTTATCATAGAACTAGCTTATACTAAGTAGGCTATATTTTAAGCTATCTACTAGTAAAATATTTTCAATGAGGAAATTTTTTGAGTTGTTTATTATACATGAGCCCGCCACTCTCCTGATGGTGTTATCTTCAAGTGTCACCTTTCCTTCTGCCATGGCCTCCAACAAAATGAATTGATTTACATCTCCGATCAGGTGCTTTAAATATCTACTATCCAGGTATTACATGCTTTCATGAGCCATTCTATGAGAATACCCCAAAAAAATCATCAGTTGTCAGATTTGGGAACCCAAAAAAGTTTGGGTTCCACCTTATGGAATGTGGTATGAAATTCTTGCATGCTATAATGTGAATTATTCAATTTTGGTCTCCACACTAAATGTGTTCTATGCTGTGTAGTGCAAGAAGGAGAGATGTGTCCTAGCATGCCACAAGAGAAACATCTAACTCCATGAAATGGGTTTACTAATTTATGTTGGTTATGGTACCTCTTCTTAGGTTTGAATGTATGTTGTGATGGTGTGTTATGAAATTGTGCAAGTGTTGGGGGTATTTTATTCTCTTTGTAAGCTTTTAATTGAACTTGTAAAGAACTATTTTTAGTTTCAAGCATTGAATTTTCAATTTTTAATACATGCTCACTTCCAGTTAGTTAACATGTGAGAGTTTCTAATTACTTGAATGCATTTTCTAATTCAACATGCAATGTTTTGAAGGAATCACATTCAAAAGTTAAATAAAGATGTATCTTATTTAAAGAGTTTCTAATTCCTTGAATGCATTTTCTAATTCAACATGCAATGTTTTAAAGGAATCACATTCAAAAGTTAAATAAAGATGTATCTTATTTAAAGAGTCAAATTCATCTAATAAAGCCATATCATAACTATCTAAAGTGGAATGGTCTTTCCTAAGGCATTCATGCTCTTTCTGCAGATTTGGAAAGTCGGATTTAAGGCTTGTATGTACTTTCTTAAGCTCCTATATGCAATATGAATTTTTTCAAGAACTTCAAACAATTCATGTTTTAAAAGCTCACATACCTCCTCTTGATCAAAATGATCAAGATGATTATCTGCCATTAAGCACAGGTTTGTGACCTCCTCTTCTGCTTTAGTTTCAAATGAGTCTGAAGTAGAGACTACCCAGAAAGACATCTGAGTCCTTTAGTTGCCCTTCTTGAATTTATCTTTTTTCTCACCCTTCTCATTACATGGGTGAGCTTTAAAACTTGGGCAATCAGAGTACCTTGGTATCTTATATTCATAACAGATAATATCATAAGAAGCTTTAAAATTTTTATAATTTTTACCTTTCCTTAACTACTAATGATGTTTTTTGCTTTTTATTTAGAAATCTTCTAACTTGTCAGGTCATTAGTGTTATATCTTTCTCTCCTCCATCTAAGGAACTATCTGAATCATTATCCTTTAAGTTTATATTTTTTCTTCTTTCTCTTTTCTCCTACATCAAGCTGTCTTTGACTCACTCCTTGCTCGTAGGCAATGAGTGATCCAATTAAGTTATCAATGGAGTAAACATTTAAATCTTTAGATTCAATAATAGTAGTAATTTTTTTCATCATAGTAAGAAGGTAAACAACAAAGAATCTTGTTAACTTTTTCATATTTAGTGAGTTCTTTTCCTAAAGCATGCAGGGAAGTAACAATTTGAGTAAACCTAGTATATATTTCAAAAATAAATTCACTAGATTTCATACAAAACATTTATAATCATGATGTAGAATATTCAACCTAGAATATTTTACTTATTTTGTTCCTTCATTTGTTATGCAGAGTTTATCCCAAATCTCCTTACTAGTAGTATAAGTAGAAATGCACATGTAAGCTTCAGTTTTTTTAGCATAGAAAAAATAATTCAAATATTTTGAATTCAATTGGGCTAAATCTCTATCATCTGTACTTCATTAAAAAAATATTTTAGTTTTAATGCCATTTACTAAACATTAAGGTGCAGAATATCCTTCCTGAACTAACATCCACTTGTGATAATCAATAAATTGCAAGAAGATAGACATGCAAATATTTTAAAAATCAAAAGGCATATTATCAAATAAAGGTGGTCATATGATTTAAAATCCTTCCGTAGTAATACGATTTCTAAAGTTAACCATTGATATTTTTTCAAAAGTTATTAAAAACTTAACTTTTGAATCCCGCTCTAATACCACTTGAAAGTTCATGAAAGTTGTTAAATCTGTAATAACTAGCTCGAGGCTAATTAAGAGTGGGAGTCAATTTGATATTTAAAAAATTCTTTAGGAAAAAAATTCATTAAAAAACTTTTCAAACCCACACTTGATATTCTACTCAGTTGACGCAAAGATACAAAATTTCATAATAACAAAATAAATAAAAATTTTCAACCACACATATAATTATAGAAAAATAAAGTCCAAAAAAAAAAAAAGAATGAACACACCAAAATTTATAGTGGTTAGGTCGACTTGACCTACATCCACTCATTAGAGACTCCCTCTCAAAGTATTACAATAAACAAAAGTGACTCTATTTTTGCTCTCATAGTAAGGCGGAGAAGCCTGTACAAATGCTCTTTCACTAATCCAGTGAGGTAGAGAATCGTGACTCTTTTACAGGAAGAAAATCCCAACTCTATTTTCACCCTCCAGGTGATGGTTAGAGAACCACAACTCTATTTTCACCCACTAGATGATGATCAGAGAACCACAATCTTTGCTAAAGAACATTCTCTTCGGACCCACAAAGAATCCAGATAGATACTTGTAGATATTAGGCATGCTTCTTACTTGGAGCAACCTTATGAATCCCTTCACAACTTCTCCCTAATAAAATCGCCCTCTCTCCTCTCATAAAGCTCTCATTCTTCTCTCCCTCAAGGCTTTTTCTCTTGAAGACTAAACAACCAAAGATTTTCTAATAAGATTATTAAAAAACCTTAAGTAGTGGGCTTCAAGAAACCTTAATTTTTAAGAGTTTCGTCTTCTATTCGTACAACGTTATAACATGTATCGTACAGTATGATCAATGAAATTTAAACTCATCTAACATGTTCGTGCAGATGAATTGTTCAACCTTTATAACAATTTGTATAATATGATCAAAAGATAGTCCAATACAAACTGTAAAAATTCCTTCTATTCATTTGGGATGACTCCTAGGATGGCTTACTTTGTACACTATAGATCGTCCAGCACTGCGGATATCATATAATAAGATTAGTACCAAAATTATAGATTTTATTTTGTATGTTCTCTAAGACAACCAATTTCATACACTATCAATCATATTATATGAAAAATATTGTATAGTATGATCAATTATAATATTTATTCATTATTTGATTGTCTGATATCGAGGGGTTAATTAAGAAAGATTTTAATTAGGGCATATAACCTGAACCAAATTATACCATGCAATCAGCACATAATTAGTATCATTATTAACCTCTGGTGACTAGGGTTTGACAAAGAATAATAGATAGTATAGTATGAATTAAAGTCATACAGCATAAAATAAAGTCATATACTACGAAGCCAAACTTGTACAATATGATTTACTTAAAAAAAAAACTCTCTAAAATATTTTTCTCTCTCCCTATGTATGATATCCACCAAAAAAGTGATACAACTCAAGAAAAGGAAAAAGTACAAAAAAAATTTGAAAAGTATAGATTATAACCTTAGTCTACTCAGTCTTGAGCTGATCAGAATTGCAAGTGAACGGTGGTCAAAATTTCTGAAACATTAGCACATATAAAATAAACTACAATATCATAGAATCTGGACAAAGTAGTAACATACCCAATAATATTTGTTATCATCAAAATTATAGTACTTGGATCAGATTTGAAATAAGCTGTACTACCTCTTCTAACTAAGTAGACCAGATATCATGATGGCTCGGATGACGGAACCGTGGGATCTTGATCGCGTCCATAATCCATACCCCACCATCTACTTTAAGTGCAAGATGATGAAATTTCTAATTTTAAATATCAAAATTTTAAAATATAAAACCCATGATCCTATTATATGCTAGATAATACTTATTTCTATGTATCTGAAGGACGACTAATTTTAATCAAAATTTCTCTCTCGTTATCGGGAGGGGTAATTAACTATAGGGGCTTTCACCTATAGAAAGCCAGAATTTAGATATAAAGTCCTCATAAAATGAGGAAAAATCTCTTGGTATATTATCTACAAATAAAATCTACCTTCTAAAATTTTATCATGGAGCTTAATCTATTAAAACTCCTCTGAAAGTGCAGAGACTGGGCCATGAATTTTTGGAGCCTATAGAGGTATTGTAAAAAATGCTTTTATCATGAATTTCTAATAAAATTATCTATTTTTAAACTTTACTTGAATAAATTGAATGGATTTTGCAATTATTCTTTCTCCCAAAGTTCGTATTCCAAGTTCTTGGCCAAGAGAGATGATATGCAATATAGGAGAGAAGCACTTGGTGAAGAATGATTTATATAGAGAAGCAGCTCTTGAAATGGCTTTTAGGTTAGCTTTTGAGGAGAATCAGCTGGTTATGTTTTTTAGTGCAAAAAAATTGCATTTTTTTTTAATAAAACCCTACAGAAGAGGCCTACGCATTAATTAAAAAAGCAATATTATTAGACCTTAATGATTCCAAAGCTCGCTAAAAAATACAACATTTGAATCAAAACCTATAAGCCTCAGGATCAACCTAATTAAAAAACCAAACAAAAATAAAAGAAAACTAGCCAAAATACTAAAACAAACTAGAAAATAGTAGAGGTTCAAAACAACACAAAGTACAACAGAAGTCTAGGAAATAGCACCTACAAAGAACCAAGAACCCAAGATTCCCAGCTAAGCTTCAACGTGTTCTACATCAACATGAGCAGCCAGCTGAAGACATGTAGGAAAAAAGGCACTAACCCATGAAAAGGAAGGAAAAATGAAAAACTAAAACCCAAAACCCAGAGCCACAGAACACAATAACAGCTCAAGAATGGGCGTTAGACCTAATAAAATTGTCCCAAGGCTAACCAAGAGGGGGTGAATTGGTAATTTAAAAAACTCTTGGTAATTTACAAAATAGATTTAGATATTTTGCACAAGAATTAATTTTCTTAAAATATCTTTCCAACCACTAAAATTTAAATGTGTAGAAAAATAAAAATATAATAAAAAGTAAAGATAGAAGAACAAAGAAATTTATAATGGTTTAGTCCAACTAGAGTTACGTCCACTCCTAGAAGACTCCATCTTCATGTATTACACTATACTAAAGTGACTCTCCTTTTGCTCCCAAAGCAAGGCGGATAAGACCTTACAATAACTTATCTTCCACCAACCCCGATGAGGTAGAGTACCATCATCCTTTCACACCATCCTAGTGATGGCAGAGAATGGGCAACCTTTCTCACCCTTATGGTGATGGTAGAGTACTAGCATCCTTTCTCACCCTCTAAGTGATGGTAGAGTATTGATATCCTTTAACAAAAATAATATGAACAAACATACATGTATTACTCACAACAAAAATAACACGATAACACGATCAAACATACACACATACATACATAAAACAACATACATCTAACAACCAATGCACCAAACAATCAAAACATCAAACAATAACTAATAACTCCACCTTTTGACAACAATTAAAAGGGAAATACATCTTTAAATGAAAAGTTTTTATGGATAAATGAAAATAGTTGATGAACAAGAAGATTTTAAATTAATTGCAAATACAACATTAACTTCCTAATGCTAAAAAGAAAAAATTCAAATTTTAAATCAAAAAAATAACTAAGATAATAAAAGTCAACCATGTTCACTGTTCATTCTAGACAAATTAAAAAAAAAATAATTATTAAAAAATGACTAAATAAAGATTAA